>LR753307.1:4268449-4294690 GCA_902729485.2 Mus minutoides
CTCATTTCTTAGTAACCCATTTTAAATTATAGCTGCTATTAAGAAAGACAAGTTATAGATTTCTTGGAGAATGACTCCACTTATCCTAGGAAGTAAATTACTGCATACATTTCACATGTTTAAATATTTAAGAGATGTAGTAAGGTTTGATCTCTACCTAAACACATGAGAAATCACAAACACTTCACAACAAAAATCTTAGGTACAGAGCTTGATATTTCAGCTGGTATGGACAAAATCTGGGTGTGTCAAAGCACTTGTCTGGCCTTTTTCAGACTGCTCATGGGTTGGCTAAACACACACACACACACACACATACACACACACACACACACACACACACACACACACACACACACCCTGTCTGTCCCACATTATTGCTTTCATAGTTTGTTATTTACTATATTTATTCTTTTAAACAATTGCCAAGATCTTTCTTGAGGAATAAGACTGGTCCTAAGCAATTCAAGTCAAAGTGTCCTTATGGGATGAGGCAAAATAATTCGCCACAGCCTTTTTTTTTTTTTTTTTTTTTTTGGTTTTTCGAGACAGGGTTTCTCTGTATAGCCCTGGCTGTCCTGGAATTCACTTTGTAGATCAGGCTGGCCTCGAACTCAGAAATTCGCCTGCCTCTGCCTCCCGAGAGCTGGGATTAAAGGCGTGCCCGGCAGCCACAACCATTTTTAAATGAATGACTATTAATATTTTGGGGTGTTGATGAATGGTGACACAATTCAAAGAAGAGGTCTGTGTGCATAGCTGTCTTCTTCCCTTGATACTACACTGGGACCTAGCATCTGGTTTGTGCAGCCCTAACCTCAGGGTACACAGAAGCCAGGTTATGACTAGAACTCTAAAAACACTGCTCTCCATTCTTTAAAAACAGGGTTTTGCAGACCTTATATGATTAAGTTTGGCAAAAGCTATTCTACTAGAGCAGTGGTTCTCAACCTTCCTAATGCAGTGACCTTTTAATACATTTCCTCATATTGGGGTCACCCCCAACCATAAAGTTATTTCATTTCTACTTCATAACTGTAAGTTTGCTACTGTTATTAATTATAAGGTAATCTATTTTTCTGATGGTCGTAGGCAACCCCTATGAAAGGGTCATTTGACCTCTAAAGGGTTACAACCTACAGTTTGAGAAATGCTGTACTAGAAGAAAAATACACTAGCATGCTGAACCCTAGAAGCTCAAATGCTAGGGGGCAAACACACATGGACAAAAGAGGTTGTGCTCTGATGACTTGCGGTTCAGGGTTTGAATCTTCACCCCATGTCATGCTGATACCAGTCATTTATTTATCCTATAGCATGCACATGTGGTCTCTTATTTCATCTTCAAATACCCCATGAAGCAGGTACTATTATTCTCAGCTTACAGAGGAAGAAACTGAGGCACAGAAAAGTCAAGGGACTTGCTCCAAATCTGAGCTAGTAGTGGAGGTGGAAGGGTGGTGGCTTAGTTCAAACCCCAAGAGACAGATTGGCTCTAGACAATGTGTTAATGTGATTAAGATTCCATCCCCCCCCCACTGAGCCTGTTTCTACATCCATAGCATGAACATAATAAGGATTCCTATTCTGCAAGACTGAGAGGAATGAGATGTCTGAAGACTTCAGGGCACAATAGTATATGCATAAGAGATGGCTGCTGTTTTTGTTTGTTAGATTTAAATCATTGAATGAACAACAGAGGAAGTTCATTTTCACAATTCTAAGGATAGCATAGCAACTGACTCACAACTCTTCTAAGATATGTGGTATATCAAAAAGAAGACAGGTTGGACACAGAGAAACCATGTGCTGCTTTTGTATGATGTGGGGCAAGAAGCTGTGAGATCTTATACAAGTTGTTCAGCGGCCTGGGGCTTTGTTCTCTCACCATAATATGCTAGGATGCTGGTGTCCAGCTGTTAGCCTCATGTTAAGAGTACTGTTCTCAGTTCCTATAGTTTCTAAAGTTCTCTTTAGTTTACTATTTGTCTTCTTGTTGTCATGTGTGCTAAGCTCTTAGAAGCATCTATGAAGATAAGTCTGTAAGTGAAGGTACTGAAGGGGTGTATTTGTTGTATTTAACAGCTCACTTTGTAAATACAATACATTTTGGCACGTTTAAGTTCTTGATGCTGTTTATACTTGTAAGCTAGAAAGAATATCAAACATAGTTAAAGCACTTAAGCAGCTACCCAATGATGTCCACAGTCTAGTCCCTAGAGAGTTATTCCCCAGCTCTGCCAGACAATATGGAAGGATGAATATGACTTCTGCTATTGGTTTTGTAGGTGTATGTTTAATGACAATTAACTTAATCAAGCTTCTTAGAGGAAAACACTTTTGCTGTATCTGACCTTATGTCATACTGCACAGAAAACTTCAGAGTAACGCTTTCATGTGATTCCCCAAAATCATAAAATAACTCTTACCAGACGGTGATAACAAACTGGAATTACCAGTGTTTTCTGTCAAGGAAAAAGGTGATTTAGCATTAGTTTGCGTTGTTCACATATTTGTAGGACATTAACATTTTTAATGGCAATTAATGTAAATTGAGCTGCAAATGGCTACCAAAAGAGGGCAGCACCCGATTTCACTATTGTTTTCCACACAACTACCTAGTGAAGCAAGCCTTCCACTTTCTCTTTTTTTGTTCGTGTGTGTGTGTGTGTGTGTGTGTGTGTGTGTGTGTGTGTGTGTGTGTTTTGAATGTGTGTAAGTGCAATCCACATGTATATAGAAGCCAGAGGAGAATATCGGATGATCAGGTGTCATCCTCTATCTCATTCCAGTTTACCTTTTTTGTTTTGTTTTGTTTTGTTTTGTATTGTTTTGAGTCAGGGTCCTTCACTGAATTTGAAACTCATTGTTTGGGCTAGGCTCACTAGCCAGTGAGCTCCTGGGATCTACTTGTCTCTGCTCTCCAATGCTCACCCCAATGCTCAACTTATAGGCACATGCAACCATGCAGGATTTTTATGTAGGTTCTGTGGGATTTGAACTCAGGTCTTCTTGCTTTCACAGCAAGTACTATTAAACACCGAGCTATTTCCCTAGGTTCTCAATATTTAACTAATAATGGTGCTCTATATGTGGTGTTGTATAAATGTGCAATGTACACTTCAAACTAAGGAGATAGCTAAGACTTTAAGCTGTTGATTAATGTTAATTAAATATGTAGAAAATGTGTTTATCTGCACAAATTATATTTCACTAACTTTGCTTATTTTTTTTAACACAAACATTTGGCCTATTATGCCACCTCCTTCTGAGTTGAAATGAATCAGCCACCTTAGGGAGAATACATTACAAGAACTGTTGAGTTATTTGGGGAAAATGCTCAGATCCCTTAAAAGAAAAACACCCTTTTTCCTGTTCAGGAAAATAATACATGCTTGGGGCTGGAGAAATGGCTCAGTGATTAATAGCACTTGCTGTTCTACAGGACCCAGATTCAATTCCCAGCATCTATATAAAGCTCCAGAATGGTCCTAAGTGCCTGTAACACCAGAGTTGTTGCAGGACAGAAACAGGTAGATAAATCCTGGAAGCTTGCTGGCCTGACAGCCTAGCCAAAACCATGAGCCTATGGAGGCAAGAAAAGGGTGTCAGATGCCCTGAACTGGAGCTACAGATAGTTATGAGCACACATACAGCTTCTAGGAGTTAAACCCAGGTCTTTTTGAAGAGCAGACATCTCTCCAGCCCGTATGTAAGCTAGACACTTAAAATGTGCTATTGTTTTCTTTATTTCTTTTGGCATGGTTTTCCCTTTGGATATTGGCTTACACATTCTATGTCTCGAACTCTCAATATGATGCTCCATACTACCCTTCATGGTCGACCATAGCCAACTCCTCATATGCCTTTTGCTTTGTATATACTACCCTGGGCTTCTTGGAGGGTTTGCCCCATTCACTTCCCAATCACAAAAACGACAGGGTTGTCACTCCTAATGAGTTATACATATTGGAACTCCATGCCATTCATAGGAGATAAGATCCATTGTTATAAGGATTCATAAACAAATAAAGAAAAATATTGGTTTGTTTGTTTGTTTTTTTTCCAGATGTCTCTTTGGAAACCTACAAAACAAATCTTAAACTACTTAATTTGTTAAAGTGTTGATTTAAACCCATAAACCAAATTATTGGAATCTGTCTGTAAAATTTACTTAGTATGACTCTGACTAACTTTTCTGAAGTTTTAGAAAATAAAGTT
The DNA here is from genome assembly GCA_902729485.2 of Mus minutoides. Lineage (NCBI taxonomy): Eukaryota > Metazoa > Chordata > Mammalia > Rodentia > Muridae > Mus > Mus minutoides. Next base: position 4,272,671 of record LR753307.1, read on the forward strand.
CATATATTCCAATTATGGAGAGAATATTTTTATAATGAAAGGAAGCCAAATAGCGCCTGAAGAATAGGAACCTCAAGAAAATGGATCCTTGGATGGAAACCTCTTCTTTGAATTACGTCCTTAGCACTTTCCCCCAACATTATTGACACAACCTCCCAAATTCTAGTGTCAAATGTCCTAGCAAGGTGTCAGTGATGCCATAGGATTGTGCCACCATCATTGCCTCTCTGACTCAATGTATCCAAGAACTCAGCTTTCATCACCCTATATAATTTTGACATTTTACCTATTCTTGAATTGAATAGGACTGATACTAACAATGGCTAAGAAATTCACGTTGAAATCTCTTAGCTGTATTGGGTTCTCATGTTAATGCTCTAACAATTTATCAGTAGTGGCTTACAATACATATTTGTTATCCTAGACTTCTATGGGTCAGAAAGCTCCTACAGAGCTTGCCAGATGAACGTCAAGTTCATGACAAGCTACAGTCCTATCTGGAAGCTCTAGAGGCTAATCCATTTCCTGCTTATTTGGGTTCTTGGCAAACTGTGGTTCCTTGTGGTTATAGGACTGAAGTCCTCCTTTTCTTATTGGCTATAGACGGAGGGACATTCTAAGACTCAGAGTCATGTTTCCTGGCCCTTGGTTCATGTGTCTATCTTCAAAGCCAGCAATGACAGGATAGAGTATGGAAGCGCTCATCTGCCATCATTGTGTCACTTAAAAACTCACAGGATTTGACTGGGTTTATCCAGGCAATCTATGATAATCTCCACATCTCACATGGTCTTCAATGCTAATTCCATCTGCAATGTCATTTCCACAATGTAAATGTGAACCCTGTCTTTTAAACTGGAAGTTTTGGAAGATGACACCTTCCTGTCAACTCTATGGCCCTCTAAATAATTGGCTACAGAAGCTGATGGAGATAGCTGGCTCCTCTTTATATCTTAAAACATCTATTGGCTACATCATGCACTTGGCATTTGGACATGTTCATGAACATTTTCACTGTGTCTGTGGTTGGAAAAATTATAAACAATGAAAGTTGATTTGATTCAGGCTCAGTGACTAAGAGCATTTGTTGTTCTTGCAGAGGACCTGGGTTCAATTTCTAGCCCCCATGTGCTGAATGTTCACGAACATCAGTAACTCCATTTCTACGGGATTCAATACTATTGTGCCTAATCTCTGTGGACACTAAGTATACACACAGTACATATACACATATACAAGCAAAACATTCACATATAAAATAAAATGAATAAGTATTTTTAACATTTTAAATTTGATTCATAGTTCTGGGGTCTGGGAAGTACAAAATCGAAAGACTACATCTGGTGAGGGTCCTCCTGCTGTGTCATACATGGAAAAAAGGCAAGTGGGCTCACAAGACAAGAGTGATAACTCCTGTGAGAATGACATTGTTACATTAATGAGGGTGGGACCCTCATGACTTAATCAGTTTTCAAATATTCCACCTCTCAATAATATCACAAAGGCAAGTAAATGCCAACATGAGTTTGTTTTGTTTTGTTTTTGCGGGGGGATGAATATCCTAACCATGGCATAGGATATCTCTTATTTTCCCAATTAAATGCTAACCAGCTTGATGTTTCATCTATTATCTTCCAGGTCAGTGTCATTGATCTTATAACTATTCAATGAAACCTTTGTTTTAACTGACCAAATCATTAAGAAATCCCTGTCATTATAGAGTACTTGCCTACCAAGTTCAAGGCCCCAGGTTTGATTCTTAGCACCAAAATACTTACATGCAAAAAAACATACATACATACATACATACATACATACATACATACATACATACATATATACATACATACATACATACATACATACCTGCAAAATAAATCTCTATCAGTTGGGAAATAAAGTTATGAACTTATGACAGATCAAGAGGAGAAAATTAACACAGAGAAACAGCAGAAAGGTAGAGGTCTAGAACAATCTTCTAGAACTGGAGGAGGAGACATGAAGCAGAAGCTGAAACCATGTAGAGATGGAGGTTCTCCAGTGACAAGGGAATCCTGGCGGAGGCACAGCCACTATCTGAGATATGGGTAAGTCAATTAGAGAAGGAAACGAACATGCATGCGTGCATGCACACATGCACACAAACATAACACACACACACACACACACACACACACACACACACACACACACACTTGTTCCTTTCCTTTTATATTTTTCCTTTTATATTAACACATATTGGCTAAACCTAGCTGGAAGGCAGTTGCAGAGGATCAGAAGGGGAAGATGGAGAATGAATCTCAGAATGGGGGAAAGCGAGCTAGGCAGAGCCTGTAAAGACTTGAGAATACTTCTTGGATAACTATTACTCAGAATGTGATGTATAGAGTAGTAGTTATGTCTAACAATCACAACAAAGAGATTAGGTAAGAGATCTTTTTTTTTTTTTTTTTTTTTTGGTTTTTTCGAGACAGGGTTTCTCTGTGTAGTCCTGGCTGTCCTGGAACTCACTTTGTAGACCAGGCTGGCCTTGAACTCAGAAATCCGCCTGCCTCTGCCTCCCGAGTGCTGGGATTAAAGGCGTGCGCCACCACGCCCGGCCGGTAGGTAAGAGATCTTACAAGTGTGTTCATCCAAATTCATGCCCCAAAATAATTATGAGCTCCAACAGACTAGAGTAGTAACCTCAATAAAACACCACAATTGATTATTCCTCTTTGCTTAATGTCCCCTCTCTGCTCCCTGGCACTACTTTACAAATACACCTGAACCCAAATCATGAGAGTCCATATCGGGGTGCTACTGAAGTGTTTGCTGGGGTAGAGGTTTAGTTCTGAATGTGAAATGGCTGTCTTAAAGCTATAGCAATTGCCAAAGAATCTTCCAATACACCATCCCTTAAGTTGGGTGGGAACAAGACTTTCTCTTCCAGAAGTGACTATAAAAAAATACAGCGAGGTCCCCTTGCGGGAGTACTTTTTACCCCAGTGAAACTTCTCCAGATTGAATTACTGTTCCACAGAGAGAGATGGTTAAAAACAAGCCACCACGCTTAGGCACTATTATATGAGAACCCTAAACAAAACAATACTTTGTGATTATAACAGCTTTTCAGAACTTGAGACAACAAACACTCTCCCAGAAAGCACCTTTCCAGACTTTACTACATAAGCAGAACAATGGATAAAAGCATTTCTAAGTTGGCACATCCAAAGCTTGTTTACTTAAGCCATGACCATCTCACATCCCACTGCTCAATAAGGACTCTTACGTAACAGATTTATTAAAAAGATTAATCATGACATAGCCAAAGAAAACTTTAGCTCTTAGCTGATGGAACTTCCTGAGGAGAAAACAGCCACTCTAGGTGGACTTTCACCATGATAGGAAGAGGGTAAAATGTGTTCTTGATCCTCCACGGTCCAACTCTTGCTCTTCCTCTGGCTTCACATATAACTAGCCTACCTTCTTCATTCTTCATCCTCCAGAACTGAGTAGACACAAGGCATCAGCCATTCTGTAGCTCTCACACACTGACAAGTACCATTGGCCTCATGGTTACTATGAGGGAGCTTCTGAGCCTACAGTTGCTTCAATTTCCCCCTGAGTCCTTCAGATGTGCAGCTCCTCAGCCAGATGTGTGTCTTATTTCTGTGGGACATCCACACTACCAACGTAAAAGACGACACATTGGACCAACTTGCGGTTCATTTGGTTGCCATGTGCTACAATTTATACCCCATGGTTTCTGATTGGTGGTGTTCTCCCATCGTACATTCATTCTCCCTTCCCAACTGCTTGCTCTATTAAATATTTGGTTAATGTGCCAGATGTGAGGAGAGCACAGCATAAAGTTTCAACCATACCTCCCCCCACAGTAAATTCAATCAAATCCCTGTAGCAAACTCCTTGGGGAAGAGAGTGCAGGATAGAGAGGGAATGAGGGAGAGTGTCTGACTTAGCTGTCCTATGTGATTTAACACTGGCTTATATAGTTTGAAACAGAGAACTTCTAAGACAATTAGGTTAAATTGTCTATAATTGTGCTGCCCAAGATGGCAGCCACTATCTTAAATTAAATTAAATTAAATTAAATTAAAATTAATTTACAGTAGTTCTTTGGTTGTGTACATGTCCCCTTTTCTGTCTGGAGTGTACCAAATAAACTTGTATATTTTTTCTAAAAGCAATTTAAACTAATTAAATACAAAACAACCCTCCACTGCCCTAGTCAAGGTTGAAGTGTTCAGCAGTCGCATGTGGCTGGTGGCTACAGCATTGAGCAGGTGTAGGACAAGTTCTATACAACAGGTATAGAACACTTCATCACAAAAAGGTTTCTAGCTGACAGTGCTGGCCTGTAGTGCTAATGGCATGTATTGACTCACAAGTCAGGTATATTACAGGCATGTTTGCTATATATTAAGACACAAAGCTCTGAGATAGTTACTGCCCCTTAACAGAGAAGGAAACTCAAACACAAAGTTTAAACACTTTGCTAAACTCAGAGGTTTAGATTTGCCCTCAGAAAGTCCAAGGCCTAGAACTCTCACTTTCATGTTCACACTGTAAATGTCACATTTATCTGGCTTGGTACAAAAAAAAGTAGTTGGCTTTGCTGATGCTTCTTACTACACTCAAATGACTCCAGTTCAGATAATGGGTATCTCAGTAAAGATCCTAACAGACACCTACACTTTCCTTAAGGCATATGAACTTGGGTTTTTATATGATCCCTCGGAGGAAGGGATGTCTGTCTTACCTCACTCTAACTTCAATGGCAGAGTGAGTCAGGGGCTTAAAGAAATAGAAGTTTATTTTCCATTTATAAAATCAAATAAGCAACCTCAAGTAGAGAGCTGAGGGTGGAAGAGTCAGGAAAAGGAGACCCAGATTGACAGAGGACCTGCTTTCTTCAATGTGAAGAGTCCAAATTTGCTGTGGATAGCACCATCTAGGGGACAATCAGGAGAAGAGAGTGGTATCTTATTTGTTTTTGTTTCTTGTTTTTCAATACAGGATTTCTCTGCATTGCATTAGGCTGTCCAGGAACTCACTCTGTAGACCAGGCTGGCCTTGAACTCACAGAGATTCCCCCTGCCCCTGCCTCTGCCTCCCAAGCGCTATGATTAAAGGTGTGTGCTACCACCCAGGGAAAGTGATATCTTAAAGGAAGTTAAGCCACTTGGGCTGATAATTCTGCTTCCCACAAAGTCACAGGCTAACAAAGCCCCCATACCAAACATGAGAAACCTCCTTCCAAATGGTTGGTCAGGTGACTCCACCAACAATATAGATCACCGATGTAGCCCTTGGTTGACTCTCAAGGTTTAAAGGTGGGACCTTATTGTTGAAGACACTACACAGTTACAGTACAGGAATTATTCAGGCTGGTTCTAACTTGCAAGCCTTCTTCCTGGGCTGGAGAAATGGCTCAGCGGTTAAGAGCAACGACTGCTCTTCCGAAGGTCCTGAGTTCAAATCCCAGCAACCACATGGTGGCTCACAACCATCTGTAATGAGATCAAATGCCCTCTTCTGGGGTATCTGAAAACAGCTACAGTGTACTTACATATAATAAATAAATAAATCTTAAAAAAAAAACAAAAAACAAAGGAAGCCTCCTTCCTGTGGTCTAGTTTCCATGGTACCAGAGAACACTATGTAAGCTGCCAAAGGAGGGAAGCTATTAAACAGCCCTACCCAGCTGCAATGCCTATGCTCCACAACAGTGACCAGGATGGCAGGATGTGTAGTAAGCGACACTCACATGTTGGTGGTGACCAGCAGCTGTCTAATGGACCTAAGGCCCACTCAACAGGAGGAAGACCATGACTGATACTGGAAACCTTGGCAGCTTACTGATGCTCATGAGGCCATGGCCGTTAGAATCTACTACCACTACTCTGCTAGCACAGCATAATCCCTAACTACATTCTAAATCTCATCCTGATACCCACAGCTACCACCCCTAAACCCCCCCCAAAAGCCCCTATTTACAGCAAGTGGAGAGCACAGAAAACTACACTGGACACAAAATAGAGATCAAGAGATTATGTGAAGTTCAGCCCCAATTGATTCATCTACATTACAATCCTGTATGGTTCAGGGGACATTGAGGAAGAAGGGGCAGAAAGATCTGGAGATCCAGAATACCAGAAACTCTGTTGTCTGCAGTGGGATGGTCTCTCCTAGAAACAGCTGCATAAACAAGAGTAGAACAACAGCAATATCAATGGGCATGCTAATGTGGAAGGGGAAATTGTGGGTCCCACCCTAGACAATTGACTATAGATAACTAACAAGTACTGAGAGAAAGAGAATTAGCCTCCCTGCAGGGGTGAATTCCTTTATTGTCCAATGCAGTAGGGCCAGCCTGGGAAATCATCTCCAGTTAGCAAGTAGGTTATATTTATATTTTTGTGACCATAGGTGTGCATATGTGTATTGTTACATATATATGTAACAATAACAACCAAAGAAAAGGGGGTTATCAACTTGAAAGTGGGAGGAGCTAGAAAGAGAAAAGGGAGAGGAGAAAGTGAAGTAATTTTATTTCAATTAAAATATATTTTAAAAAAACATTTAAAGGGGGTACCATTCAATAATCAATACCCATTAAACTACTGATGGGATAGGGTTAATGGCAAAATCATTGTCCCCAATCATCATCTCCCTCTTATTCTTTGTCCTGACAGTGACAAGGCCAAGCAATCAATGTGAATGGAAGGAGTCCTTTCCATTTTCAGCCTGAATATGAATTTCCCTTTCTTTGTGAATTTCCCTTCCAGCTTTGTTGCCAACAAACAACCAAACTACAGACTCTCCAGAGCAGGACTACTATATACTATCTGTTAACAACTCTGTGCTGGTAAAAAAAAAAAATCACTAAGAAAGGTTGAAATTATGGATAGTCCTGCTTAAGAGAGAGAGAGAAAAAAAGCCTACTTAGTTGGAAAAGGTGCATTTTTATAGATGCCTTTGTTTTGATGCCACATTTAACCCTTAACTCTTGCTACTGTACTTATGGGTGGAAGATCTTTATCAGGCCTATGGCCTTTGTAAATTGGTAGTTTCTGTCCTAATGACTTTTCCTATGGACCAAAAGGACACCATGCAAAAATCTAAACATGAAGCCCACAACATCATTGCAAAATCATCCATAATTTAGTTTAGCTCAGTGTTTTTTGACGGGGGTGGTGTGTTGAGACAGGGTTTCTCTGTGTAGCCCTGGCTGTCCTGGAACTCACTCTATAGAACAGGCTGGCCTCAAACTCAGAGATCCTCCTGCTTTTGCCTCCCAAGTGCTCGTTTTTTTTTGTTTGTTTTGTTTTGTTGTTGTTATTTTAATGATACTTCTTTTCCACTTTAAATATCCAATCTGAAACTCTTCAATTTTAACCATCTGTGACTCTGGCTTGATAATCCTGTGTGATTAAAGTCCCCAGTACTATCTCTTCCCAAGGTATGAACGAGCATACCAGTACGACCAAGAGACTTGGTGTTCCAGGAAAACTGACTCGCTCATGGCTATGTCTGAAATTAGATCTTAATGTCTCATTCATATTTCTTTGCTTGTGAAATGGGGTTGATCACTTTGGATGAAATTAAACTACATTTATAAACAATTTTATCAAAACAGTACCAACCGAACTTTGTAATTACTATTCATTCAGGCTGTATTCTTTTGTGTTTCTGGACGGAATTTACCTTTATATAATAAAGTGGACATTTTTCCCTTTGTGAAACTATTGTCATCTCAGTAATTTATAGAGTAGTCAAGATATAGGGATGTTTTTCATGGATTGCATTTTATGCTTTCTAGTCGAACTATGGAACATCTTTATTCTCTAGTGTTCAGTTAGTGAGAATATCCAGAAGAACACCGCCTAATTCAAGTTGAAGAAATAGCAGGTATGTCCCACTATTTTGTTTTTAATTCTAAACTTCGAAGGCCTACATGTGTCAGGTGCTGAAGTTATAGCACAAGACAAAGCAAAGGCTCTGGCCTCAGTTTCCACCTTAAAAATAAAAATTCCTCAGTAAATCAAACTCATAGTCTTCTGCTCATACCCCTCTGACACAGAATTTGTTAGTGGTACTGTTGATCTGGCTTTGATTAATGACAAAACATTTCATATTAACAACAACCAAAAATGTCCATGTAGATAGAAGGCAATGAGGCTGTGTGGCAAATTCTTATCCATCCAATTAGTAATACCATCAGAAGCCATTTCAATTTACTTCTTGAAGCAAGAGTAGTGTCTGTCTTGTATTTTCATTTGTGTCCTTGAATTAAAAATGTAATTTGATACATTACTGAATATTATAGTCCCATAAAAGAACGCTGAATTTCTAAAAGAAAAGCAGAAGAAATATGTGGACCAAACAAGACTAAAAGGACTAAACATGACGGCAATAACATCATTGGGAAAGCATCTATAACATATCTTGGCAGGCTGTTTTCATGGACTTATTATTCACGTGTACCACTATCAAGATAATATTTTGCTGACATGCTCCCCTAGAACATTAGCCTAATCCCTAGTAGCTAAAATCAGTGGTACTATGGCCTTCATTCCTTTGGGCCTCTCTTAATCTTTACCCAGTGCTTTGGGGGAGGAGGGGTATAAACCCATCCCAGAATGACTCATGACAAAGTCATGTAAAAACCATGTTCATGTGCCTCAGTGAGTAAACACTGGGGAAGCGGTTAAGAAGACAAGTTCTAGAATCCACTATTCAACTTCGTGAACTTGGAAGTGACTCAAACTGTCCCAGCCCCAAATAAGCACTTCTGGCTGTCTGGCACACACAGAGTTCTGGAGCGCTACTGTCTAGATCTTGGTATTGTTGATTTCAAGATAACCTACCCAGTTGCTTCCTTGCTTAAACTCCCACCCCATCTTTCCATTTGCAAAGTAAAGATTAATAGAAGTTTCTCTACCTCAGTGAGATAGTATACAGCAAGGAATTTTATAAACCATGAAGACCTAGAGGAATGCAGTCACGTTGTTCCTGCTACTGTTGTCAACATTTAGACTATGAACTATGGCTTCTAGATTCTACAGACACTGAGATTTCCATAAAGGACCATGCCTTTACAAGCCAGCACAAGCCACACTAAAATTTTTACCAAGTTTGAAGGCAAGAGATGTGTTGGTTTCATTGTAATTTTAACCACCTTTAAAATTTGCTCATATTAAAAACACATCTTTATGGCTTTGGGGCTAGGAACACAGAGCACTTGCTTAGCATGAAAAAAATTCTATTTGGGTTTGTATCTAGTCTTACAAGGCATTAGGGAGCTGAGCATCTAAAGACTGGACAGTTAAACTCACAGAATGTCAGACTGTTAGAAGCCTAGAGTCAATCTTCATCACAGTCTAAAAAAAAAGACTGTGAGATCTTTTCACTTTTACAGTTGGAACTTTGAATAGGAGCCATCCTTTAGTTGGGATCACAGAGATAAGTGGCTCCATGTCCTACTAGAATCACTTAGGCCATGTTAAAGAAGTCCAGTGCCCGGGTTACATACTCTGACCAATGGCATGAGAATCTTGGGGCATAGGTACAGGTGGCAGGCTTTCTTTTCTTTTTTTTTTTTCTTCTTCACTGTATGCAGTTTTATTGGGGACCTCAGGCTCTGAGCAATGTTTGTAGCCAGATGAAAGATTATGAGATGTAAGAAATATATAATCACAGTATCTGAATTGTGAAACATGATCAAGGTGTCTATTATTCTGTCTCTCATTTTTATGTTTTTTTAAATTTTATTTTATTTTTAATTTATTTTTTATACTCCATATTCCATTCCCCTCCCCCATCTACCCTCCAACTGCTCCACATCCCACACTTCCTCCCCTCCCTCACCCCACCTGACCTCTAAACTCCCTGGGGCCTCCAGTCTCTAGAGGATTAGGTGCATCATCTCTGAATGAACCCAGACCAGGAAGTCCTCTGCTGTATGTGTGTTGGGGGCCTCATATCAGCTGGTGTATGTTTTCTGTTTGGTGGTCCAGATTTTTTCTTTAAAAAAAAATCTCTAGGTGATTCCATGGAACAGCCAAGTTTGAGAACCTGGGGTAGGTAAATAATGAGCAACCCAGATATCACACATAATTCTCAGAATGACATTGTGTCCAAGGCAGAACCCAAGGTTCCCTCAAATCCCGGACAATGCATTAGGGAGCTGAGCATCTAAAGACTGGACAGATAAACTCACAGAATATCAGACTGTTAAGTTCAATGGGCCATGGAGGTGAACGTATGCATCCTATGAGGAGGGAAATCGTATCTATCAATAGGAATCCTTGGTAATGTACCTCTTCCTCACTTAAGTATACTTAAGTTTGGAGAGGTAGCATGTGTTCTCCTGGAACTCACTGGATCAGACTATAACACTGATGATACATGAGTTGTGGAGCAAAGGTCCATACTTTACAATATCTCTAAGCTAGCTGGGCAAAGGCACATACCTTTAATTCCAGCACTCAGGAGGTACAGGCAGATGGATCTCTGATTTCAAGGACAGCCTGGTCTATGGATGAGTTCCAGGACAGCCAGAACTACAGAGAAACCTCTTATCAAAAAACTGGAAAAAATTATATTTGGGTTTGTACCTAGTCTTATTGTAACTTGTTATGCCATGTTTGGTTCACAACTCTGGAAGGCCTGTTCTTTTCTAAAGGGAAACGGAGCAGTGAATCTGGGGGTGGGTGGAAAGGTGTGGGGAGTACTGGGAAGAGTGTAGGGAGGGGAAACTGCAGCTGGAATGTAATGTATGAGAGAAGGATAAATTTTAAAAAGAAAAGAAAAAAATGAATATCTGTAAGCTTTATAGTCACAAATCAATTCCAATCAGCTAACTATGGCTAACTGGGTACTTACTATATACTAGACACAATCAAGAAATACAAGATATCATTCTTATCCCCCAAAACCTGAATAGATGAAACCAGAAGGAAGAGCCCAATTCAGGATATGATAATAGTCCTCAATAATTCCTAGTATACACTATGGATATATCTAAGTGTCGACTATATATGATTTTTAGAATGCTTTAAAGTTTATAGACATGATTGAGTTGTAGAAACTATGGCTACAATAAACAAATAAACAAATATGCTGGACTTCCATTGATGTCTAGAATTGCTTTACCTTGTTTTTGGAGCTTTTATTACAAATGCAAAGAGGGATCCTGAAATCTGATGACTGGAAGTAGCTTTGTTAGGTCTGGGGATGTAGCTCAGCAGTAAAGCCCTGGCATGTCACGTGCATAACTCTGCTCAATTACCAACACTGAAAAGTAAGTATCTTTGTCTCCCTTGTGCTAAATGGTTATCTCAGTGTCGACTAATAAATGCAAGATCTTTGTTTCCCTCCTGTATTTCTTCCTCATACTCAAGATGGCACCGAGGCTGGGAATGGACACAAGGAAAAGGGGGTGTGAACCTGTGAATTCATCTACTGCTCAGCCTGGAGTTTTCAATGGCCGCTGCAGAGATCTTTCTCATCCTGGAAGGTTCCTCCATGTTTTATCTTGACTGCCATCTTGATGAGATCTACAGTCTCCTAGGAAGCAGATGTCTGAGCACATCTACGAGAGTTTCTAAATCAGGTTAATTGGGGTAGGAAGAGCCACCTTACATGTAGCCAGCACCATTTCATAGTGTCTTAGAGTAAATACAAAGGAGAAAGGAAGCCAAACAGTAGCAATCATATTGGTTTCTTGACTATGGGTGCAATGTGACCAGCTGCCTCATCCTCCTACTGCCACAGCTTCTCTGCCATAATGGAGTATACGTGTAACTATGAGTCAAAACCCCAAAACAAAAGCAAAACAATCCAAAAAAAATAAAAAAGCAAAAAAACCTAGTCCTCTTTCTCTCTCATATTTTGTCACAGCAATAAAAAAGAACTATCATGCTCACACTCAGTATCTACTTGGCACCTAGTGCTGAAGGCTGCACCTAATGGGCTCATGGCCTTTTTGCTTAGAATCTTACCTAACCTTGGATAAATTCCCTTATGTCTACTCACCAAGGATCTATTACATCCTTCAGCTGGTGTCTGTCTGGGATCTTCATGCCATAATATTTGCTGGCCTATCCCTGCTTGTGGCTCTCAATATAGCTGCCCACTAGGAACACAAGGGCCATGTAGAATCCCAGTCCACAACACAAGAGCTGAGACAGATTTAGGGCGAGTAGCTCTGGGCTTCTCTATTGCCTAAAGTCAGTTCCACCATTCCTTATATCTATACTTGTCCTGTGTTTTGTTTTCCATGAGTTTATTTATTCACTTTACATCCAGATTGCAGCCCACCTCCCCTCCCAGTCCCCTCCACACACATAGCCCCATACCCCATCCTCCCCTTCCCTTCTTCTCTGAGAAGGAGGAGGCACCCTGCAGGTACCAACCTACCCTGCTACATCAAGTCACTGCAGGACCAGGCACATCCTATCCCACAGAGGGCAGACAAGACAGCCCCGTTAGGGGAATTGGGTCCACAGGCAGGCACACAGAGTTCAGGCAGCCCCCACTCTATTGTTGGAGGCTTATCATATAAGCCCTTCAAGGAGTCCTTATGGGAGTTTAGGTGAAAAGTGGATAGAGTATCCTCTGCTATCAGTGTTCCCTATAATCTATTCAGAAGCACTAGAATTCCTTGCCATCATTTTACCTTCTAGGGAGAATCACAGCCCAAAAGAAGTGACTTCATGCTTGAGTATGGGGCTAAGGACTTGAGATTAGCTGAACATCTACCTGAAATTCATAATTTCAGTTTTACAAGCAGAAGGTAGAAATAGAGTAAGGAGCTTGGCACTGGGTTTGATAGTAGAGGACCATACCAAAGAAGACAGGGACCACTGTTTCAGCCCACCTACTGCTTCATTATCATCTTTCCCGCAAGGAAGAATGGACACTGGAGAATCAAGTGTAAGAGGGTGAGAGGAAAGACAGTAAAGACTGGAGAAGGGGAAACTGTAAAGCAACTTATCACTGGAAATATCTGCAGCACTGGGACATCTCTAGACCCAGCCCAGAGAGAAAGTTGGGATTATAGCTTATGAGATCACCAAGCTGTTTCAAATGTGTAATTGTTTCCAAGACAATCTGGCAGGCATGAAATTATAACCATCTTCCACTATTATGTCATCCACCCTCTGGAAAATAGAACAGTTGTACCTAAAAGGAGAACCTCCTTCAAAAATCCAAAAAGAAGCAAAGCATTAGCCCAGGATTGGAGAACCAGGAAATGGAGATGTGTAGTGACCCACCAGCCCTGATTTGGGCTTCCAATAGACTGAAATGGCTCTTGCAAGTACCATCTAGTTAGATAATCGGATGTGTTAAACTCTGAGTATTCTCTTGGCTGGCTGGTGGCCCCACAAGAGTGTCAGACCCACCTCTCCCTGCTGACAAGAGCTAATGAGTCATCTCTCAGGCTTCCAGGGTGAAGCTACTGTGTTTGCATCCTAGAGCTTGGGAGCCACTCCTTTCTAGTAACCCCAGTGTTCACTTTCTTCCTCTCCAGGATCCAGTGACACATTTAACTTTAGCTTCAAACACTAAATACCCGGAGCAGCCTGGTTGAGGGTACATGGTATCAGCTCCAGAGTTTGATGGCAAATCTTCATAGCCCTGGGACTCTGATCAAGTGACTTAATTTCTTCTATGCTCAATTTTTCCATCCATAAACTGGGGTGAAAAAGCTACCTACCATGAAGAGTTTAGGTGAGAGATAAATGAGATAATGTTTACAAAGTACTAGGAAGGCTTGGCTCAGAGCAGGCTCCAAGTCTGTGTTTCTTTTCCCTACCTGCATTTGTCTACACATTATCCCTTCTCTCTCCTTTCCCACCTGGCGCTGAAGATGCACCAAAAGATGGAGAGTGCACAGCAAGTTCACGATCAACACCATCCCAGGTGGCACCAAACAGAAGGAGGGATAAAGAAAGAGAAAAGGGAACACCAGAGAAAGATTTGTGAGATCTCTTTTTCAGCTTGATAGAGGAAGGAGTATTTGGCTGAATGTTGGAGGGGAATGTGTTTACAAGCGGACGTGAGAAGGTGACCTGGATACGTTGACGGAGGGAGCATTTGAGTGAAACAGGGAGGGGAGCAAAAAAAAAAATGGGGGCATTAAGGAGCAGAGGACTACTATGGGCTCGAGTCCATAATCCAACTGGGGACCTTTAGGAGACAATGACGAGCATAATTCAGCACTGTCCTGCCGAGGGATGAGGAAAGGCCAACTTTCTTGTTTGGGGAAAGCAAGGTCCCATATAACTCTGGCTAGCCTTGAACTTCCCAGTTTGTTTGTTTGTTTGTTTGTTTGTTTTGGTTTTTTGTTTTTGGTTTTTTGAGACAGGGTTTCTCTGTGTAGCTCTGGCTGTCTTGGAACTCACTCTGTAGACCAGGCTGGCCTTGAACTCAGAAATCCACCTGCCTCTGCCTCCCAAGAGCTGGGATTAAAGGCGTGCGCCACCACGCCCGGCTCTGCCTCAGTTTTGTAGTGAGAGATGTGGCTCTGAGGTATCTGGATAATCTGAACCAACTTCTATTCAGGGACTCTCATCATTAAGGGCTCTACCACTGTTTATTTTTACTGTACAGATGCAGAAGCGGCAAGCAAAGGAGAGGGTTTAAGCCAGCAGAGGGTTTAAGATGGCAGCGGGCAAGCCAGGCATGGGAGTGCACAACTGTAATCTCAGCACTTGGAAGGCAGATGCCAGAAAACCAGTTGTCAGTTTTGGCAATGTAGTAAGTTTGAGCCAGCATAGAAAGAAATATTGTATACAGAGTACACATATAAACTTTGTGATTATAAAGCCTGGGTTTGAATCATGATTCTGCCCCCTCCCATGAGACAAATTTGAAACTACATTTGTTAAATACTGGCCAGGATGATGGTCACCATTTTTCATAAGCTTCCAAAGACACCCCCTTTCTGAAAAAAAAATTGTACTTCATTTGACCACATTCTTTGTTTTGTTTTGTTTTGTTTTGTTTTGTTTTGTTTTGTTTTGTTTTTCGAGACAGGGTTTCTCTGTGTAGCCCTGGCTGTCCTGGAACTCACCCTATAGACCAGGCTGGCCTTGAACTCAGAAATCCGCCTGCCTCTGCCTCCCAAGTGCTGGGATTAAAGGCGTGTGCCACCACTGCCCGGCTTTGACCACATTCTTTTTCAATTTCTATATGGAAATGCCCACCAAAATAAGTCCTCATACATTTGATCACGTGATTTTGGGTAAAGATGCTAAGACTGTTCAAGGGATAAAAGATAGCCTTTTCAGCAAATGATGATAGAAAAATGGGATAGCTCCAGGAGTCAAAGTTGGTTATACAATTTTTAGAAGAAAACATACTGGGGAATCTTCCTGACATTGGATTTGGCAAAGGGAATTAATTTCTTGGATTTGATACTAAATTATAGACAATAAAGGTAAAATATGTTAATCGGACCTCATCAGGATTAAAAACTTAAATTCATGAAAGAACACCATGGAGTATGAAAATAGAAGATATTTGCAAATCATCTCATAAAGGATTAATATCCATAGCATATAAAAAATCTCTAAAAGTCGACAACTTAAAAAAATACATATTTTTTAAAAAGGGAAAATGATATGAGTAGACATTTCTCCAAATAAAGATAAAATGGCTAATAAGTACCCCTCCCCAAAGATGCTTGGCTCACTAATCACTAAGGAAATACAAATCAAAACCACAGTAAGATGTTACTTCATTCTTACCACCCAAACAAAAGAAAACAGTAAGTGTTGTCAAGGATGTGGAGAAACTGGAATCCCCGTGCTCTGCTTGTAGGAATGTGAAATGTATAGCCACTACAAAAAGCAGGCTGGCAGGTCCTCAAAGAATGCAAAGGAACCCCGCAGTTCTAACCCTAGGTGTACACCCCAAAGAAAGGAGAGCAGGGAGTCAGATATCTGTTTGCTTGCTTAGGCTCACAGAAGCATTACTCACAGTAACTAAAAGACAAACAAGCAAAATATCTAAGGACAGATGAATGAGTAAACACAATGTGGCACATATACAACAATAGAATATATGTAGTCTTTAAAAATTGAATGAAATCCTGACATATATATATATATATATATATACATATATATATATATATATATATATATATATATATATATATATATATATATATATATATATAACTACAACATAGAAAAGGTGTTAAATGAAATCAACCAAACACAAAAGGAAAAGTATTCTATGTTTCCACTTATGTGAGGTACCTGGAAGAGGCAAATTCATAAAACTAAAATAATAGATATTATAGCGGGGATAAACACATAGTAACTTGGATGATGAAAATATCCTGGAAATGGATGGTGGTGATAGTTGCACCAAAACTATAATTAAACTTAATACCAACAAAGTCTACTTAAAAGTGGTAACCTCTGGGGCTGGCAAGTAAAGGCACGTCTTGTAGCCTGAGTTCAGCCTCTGGAACGCACATGGTGGAATGAGAGAACAAGTTCTCATAACAGATAAGTTGTCCTCTAAACACACACAAACATACAGACACACACACACAAATAAACAAATGTAAAGGATGATAACTATTAAATACATATGGTACTATGCTAAACTTTATGAAAAATACACAAAACATACATGAAAAAAGATAGACATAAAAAATGTAGGAAAGTTTAAGTGAGATGGCTCAGTGGTTAAAAGCATTTGCCTGAGTTTGATCCCTAAAACCTACATAGAGATGGAAGGAGAGAATAACAAAGTTGTTCTTTAACTTCCTAACATGTGCCATGGCATACACTGCCACCCATCATAAGCACACAAACAACAATAATAATCGTGTGAAGGGAGAGAGGAAAACTGACACCTTACCTTTCAGGGATGTAACGAGAATGACATGAAAACAAATGATGACAAGGAATATCTTGTATATCAGTAAAACCTCTTCAGGTCTGCCAACAGGGCTGTACTGCCCACCAGAGAAACGCATCCTGGAACAAAATAAGAGGAACAACAGATTATCACAGCTGTCATAATCCCAACATAGCAATGACTCAAAGGTCATTCCTTAAGTAAGACCACCCCACCTCCAGGCTGCTTTCTTAGTAGTGCCATAGTTAAACCTGTAGTGTGCCTACAGGTGAGCACTGGCTATGAAAACAAAAATCCCAGGATTATCCAGGGAGGCTCACCCACTAAGACATTATATTTAAAATGATAAACACAGTAGTCCTTGTAGACTTTATGGAAAATTACATGCAGAATATCAAAAGACTAAATTAAAAACTAAAGTATCTCATGTATAATGACCACTATATAAAGCTGGTTACAGACAATGTTAACAATCAGGCATCACAGACAGCTCTTAATGACTTACCTCATTTATTTCTTATACTAGCCAAGGAAAGCTACACTGCATTTCTTCCTTACTGTGACTTTTTACATTGTTATTGTTTATATTTCTAATAGTCAATATGGCAACATTTTTCAATGCAAAGTTTATACCTGATTCTAATTTAAAAGAGTCATTTACCATTCACTTAACTTATTACCAGTCGAGGACCAATTTGTGCCAAAGAAGACATCAAGTCTGAATTGGAGGTAACTAGAAACAATATATATAGTAGAAACAGGGCTCAGACTTGGGGAGAGCTCAGCACATGGGGAGAATGAAAAACACTAAGACTATGTCACCCTGCTGAAACTGACAAGGGAAACTGAGAGAAGAAGTCAGAACCGCATGCACAGGCTCAGGAACAACAAAGAGACAGCTAGCAGAACTCTTGGTCAAGGTACCCAGTGAATCTAGGCACTATAACAACTCCACAAACTGGAGATTGTGTGTGCACACGCCATGGGGAAGGCAAGAGAAAATGAGTTCAAAGCTCCCAGTTCTGCCATGTAATGTCAGGGTCACTGGGCAAGGCACTTCCAATAGTCAAATATGCTTAATGGCATCAACCTGATATACCTACTCCAATGAATAATGGAGAGATCTCTGACCAGGGGCTGGTACTAAGAGTACTCTACAAATGTTGGCTACACTCTTTATTCTTTTGTTCACCCAGCCATTCAGCAAATCCTTTTATATTTGTCTAGTTTGTGCAAAGTCAGGTGGAGCAGGGATTAGAGTGATGAGGGACAAAAAAGAAATAGAAACCCCATTGTTTTCTCAGTCTCCAGATAAAGTTGGCTATCTTCAAGAATCCCATCATTGCCAGATGTGATGGCACAGACCTTTAATCCCAGCACTCAGGAGGCAGAGGCAGGTGGATCTCTGAGTTTGAGACCAGCCCAGTCAACAGAGTGAGTTCCAAGACATCCAGGGCTATGTAGAGAGACACTGACTCAAAAAACCAATGGGGGAAAATAGAAATAGAATCATGTCACTTACTATTTATAACAGTAACAGGACAATGAGTCTCTCCTTGATATGGCATGATAATTTCTGAGACCTTGAAGTGACTGCCTTCAAAAGAGGGATTACATTTTTAAAATTCATAAATTGTATGGTTTAACATGGAAATTTTATTCTCATGTAGGTAAAGAAGAAATAAAGAGAAGTACTATACAACAGGCCCAAATGAGAACTATTCTGTAATCTGTATCTGCTATGAGTAATATTTTGCCCTGTGTAACAAGATATAACAAGTATCTTCTAGAAAAACCCATTCCTTTAAGATATTTACCCCAAGTCCTAAGTGTTGGCTTAGAAGTCTAGCACAAGAGGACATTTAAAAAGGGAGCTACTGAAGAGGTCCCTAGTGCAGACAAAGGAAGCTATATACAGGGGAAATACGACTGATTTATGTTGATCAACTTCCAAAGCAGTCAGAAGGGAAAAAAGGAACCAGGAAACTGAGTGATAGCTCAATTCAATTTCTATCTGAATTCTGGTAAAAGAGCATTATCTGGCAAATCTCTCGCATAAAACACATGCAAATATCTCCTGCATCATAGGAATAGGCTAATCTGGGTTATTTACACTTATTTTTTCTCATAAACAAGTAAAAACCATGAATAAAATATTAAATATGTCTAGCCAAAATGGAAGATTATGTAGGAAGCCAGGAAGGTAACGTAAACAGCGAGGCCAAGTGAGGAAAACTTGGGTTTCAGATGGGAAGTGTGAAAGAAAAGTACAGAGTTATGGAGAAGAGAACCAGAAGGCCAAAATAGACTTAATAAAAGTCAACGAAGAGAGGAGAGGGAAATTCAATATTTGAACTAAGAGTCCAAACTGGCAGATAAATACTAATGCAGATTCAAAAAGGCCACAGAATTGCTATTATAGTAAGCAAATAAAAAGAGATCTATACCTAGCCACCTCATAATGAAACTGGAGAAAACAAGAATAAAAAAAAAAAAAAAAAAAAAAAAAAAAAAAAAAAAAAAAAAAAAAAAAAAAAAAAAAAAAAAAAAAAAAAAAAAAAAAAAAAAAAAAAAAAAAAAAAAAAAAAAGCCTTGACAATGACTTGAGAAAATAAGGTCATTACATTTCAAAGGAGCAACTGTTACATTGGCAACTCTCTTCTGAGAAGCCACCAGACAGGGTAATATTGCCTGCAATGTGTGAAGGGATCATTTTATTCCCAGAGAAAATACCTTTTGTGAATGGGAACAAAATGAAAACATTTTCAAATAGACCAAAACTGTTTTTCTGTTTCTTTGCTTTCCATCAAAAAGGAGTCCTCACTTACAATCAACCTTAAAATACACATTCAGGAAGAAGACATTAGATGCAAGAAGGAACAAAAACAGCTAAAGACGGTGGTTAGTATACATTCCTAAGATATGGGCATGAGCAGGGCGTGGTGGCGCACGCCTTTAATCCCAGCACTTGGGAGGCAGAGGCAGGCGGATTTCTGAGTTCGAGGCCAGCCTGGTCTACAGAGAGAGTTCCAGGACAGCCAGGGCTACACAGAGAAACCCTGTCTCGAGAAAGAAAGAAAGAAAGAAAGAAAGAAAGAAAGAAAGAAAGAAAGAAAGAAAGAAAGAAAGAAAGAAAGAAAGAAAGAAAGAAAGAAAGAAAGATATGGGCATGAGAACACACAAGTGTAATCTCAGCACTGGGGAGGTGGAGGGAGGAGGATCGGAAGTTCAAGGTCATCCTTGGCTAAGTGGTGATATAGTGAGCTTAGGGCTTTCCTAGGCTTTATGGGACCCTGTCTCAAAAAAAATACTCCCATAGAAACCCATATGGTGTTTATGTGTTTATGTGTGTGTGTGTGTGTGTGTGTGTGTGTGTGTGTGTGTGTGTGTGTGTAACTTATTTTCAGTACTGGGGATATATATGTATAGATATGTATCTATGTGTGTTTCTACCACATGTATAAGATACATGAAATTATGTAGAGACAAAAAATAAAATTTTAAATTAATTAAAGTCTTCAAAGGACCTCACATTCATCTTAGATGAAGCTAAAGGTACCACTTATCTTTAAATATGGAAAAATTGAGTTGATATGTTGCTTGTTTTGGGGATGGGTACTAGGTCTTGCTATGTTGGCTAGACTGGTCATGAGCTCCTGACCTTCTGCGTGCATCAGTCTCCCAAGTAGCTATAATTAGAGAGAGCATGCTCAACTATCAATGCATTATAGTAACTATATAAGTTATTAAAGAATAGAAAAGGCAGGGGTTGGGGGGTCCACTTCAGAGGTAGAATAGAGCCTGGATTTTCAGTTCCCTGTATGGTGATGGCAGGAAAGGAGACCAGGGGCAGGGAAACTGGAAATGATGCATCAAGCTTCCTAAATGGGGAAGAGTGAAAAAAATGGTGTTTAAAATAGTCAATTTTAAAATTAAACAAAGGGAAGAAAGAAACTTAGGAATAGTTGGAAAAATAATAGGCTTCAATGATTTATTATATATAAATGAACAAAACAACTCCATTAAAAGGCAAGCATAAATACGGAAAAAAAAAAAAAAAAACACATAACCCAACCTCCAGCTCTGTGCTACTACCAAAGCAAAACTAGAACTTGTTACCGGAAGCCTGAGAGTAAAAGGATGGGAACAATCTATGCCAACAGTGGTCCAAAGGAAAGTAAGGCTAGGGATACAGATCAGGGGAGGAGCATTTGCTTAGTGTGTATGAGACTTTGGCTTCAATCCCCTGTACTGACAATAAACGATTATTTTGCCAAACATGGAGGTCTAGACCTGAATTCCCAGCAACTGAGAAGTAGAAGCAGGAGGATCACAAGCTCAACTTTGAGGTTAGTCTGGGATGTATGAAACACAGTCTTGGAAAAATAAAGAAATAAATATTATATTTATATTGATATCAGAAAAATTATACTTTAAAACAAAAACATCACTTTATAAACAAGAAAGTTCCTTCCCAATCTAACCTGATCAATAATATAAACACTGTGTATCAAAACATGGGGTATAGTTGAGGATATAGCCGCACAGATATTTTAGATATACATAAGGTTTAAAGTTAATAAACTAAGTCTCCCGTTAAGATGCTGGCGTGGATGCGGAGAAAGGGGAATGCTCCTCCATTGTTGGTGGGACTGCAAGCTTGTTCAACCACTCTGGAAATCAGTCTGGCGGTTCCTCAGAAAATTGGACATAGTACTACCGGAAGATCCAGCAATACCTCTCCTGGGCATATATCCAGAAGATGTACCATCAGGTAAGAAGGACACATGTTCCACTATGTTCATAGCAGCCTTATTCATAATAACTAGAAGCTGGAAGGAACCCAGATGTCCCTCAACAGAGAAATGGATACAAAAATTTTTGGTACATTTACACAATGGAGTACTACTCAGCTATTAAAAACAATGAATATATATGAAATTCCTAGGCAAATGGATGGATCTGGAGGGTATCATCCTGAGTGAGGTAACCCAATCACAAAAGAACTCACATAACATGTACTCACTGATAAGTGGATATTAGCCCAGAAACCTAGAATACCCAAGATACAATTTACTAAACACACGAAACTCAAGAAGAATGAAGATCAAAATGTGGTCACTTCGCCCC
>LR753307.1:4294790-4312921 GCA_902729485.2 Mus minutoides
TTCAGCCACCAAACATAGACACGATTGCATATGCCAGCAAGATAGTGCTGAAATGCCTTGATATAGCTGTGGGAGGCTATACCAATGCCTGGCAAACATGGAAGTGGACGCTCACAATCAGTTATTAGGACTCACAAGGAAGGAGCTAGAGAAAGTACCCAAGGAGCTGAAGGGGTCTTCAATCCTATACGTGGAAGAATAACAGGAACTAACAAGTACCCCCTGAGCTCATGTCTCTAGCTGCATATATAGAAAAAGATGGCCTAGTTGGCCATCATTGGGAAGAGAGGCGCCTTGGTCGTGCAGACTTTATATGCCCCAGTACAGGGGAACGCCAGGGCCAAGATGTAGGAGTGGGTGGGTAGGGGAGCAGGGCGGGGGATGGGGGAGGGTATAGGGGACTTTTGGGATAACATTTGAAATGTAAATGAAGAAAATATCTAATAAAAATGGAAAAAAAGAATAACTTTAAAAAAAAAGAAAGTTGGAAAATAACAATATGAATCCTAAGAAGAAAGTGATGATAAAATAAAAGTATAAAATGATGACTAAGAAAAAAAGCAGCAAGTAAAGAATCAGTAAAGTCAAGCTATTTTCTGAGAAGACAACGCTGGTAGAATTGAGAGCCAGGGTAAAAGGAAAGGGGGATGGAAGGAACAAGTAACCAAGAGAGCCACACAGCAAGATCATGCAAATGCTATGGTACAAAAGAGATAAAAGGATCTCAATGGCAACTTTATTCGATAGTTTTAAAAAATCTACACAAAATGGACAGATTCCTGGAGGGCGCAGGGAGAACAAGAACTATTAAATCCAAAGAAGATGTACAACTCATAAGAATTCTCAAAAATCCTCCCACAAAGAAAATTCATTTAAGAAACAAAAATTTTAGTCTCACAAAAATTCAGACGCAAAAGAAAAAAGTAGAGCATATCTTAACTCATTTTCACAGCATCAAGGGAAAGACTTCTTGTTTTTGCCTTATGTGTACACACATGTGCATGTGCACGCACACATACACACACACATACACAAATAATTGACAGAATTCTCCATTACAGAAATACATAAGAACAATCATAAATCTTATAAATTGAAGTGATCAGAATAAATATAGAACAAAAGAATTTTGGCACCAAATTTCTTTTTCGAGGATAAAGTCAACCAGGAACTGAAGCCCATATTTCTATTGTCAAAGAAACACCACATATTCTAAAAGGAAAAAAAAATTGATTGCATACAGATGACAGAAGCTGGGTTAGCTGCTAAGTGGTGTGAGTGTGGCTCTGGAATGGCAGCTTTGTGTAATATTTACCATGACACATATTCAAGCCAGTGTGTATGTGAAGGTTTCACATCCCTAGGAGCAAATGGAACGAAAATGATTTGTTTAGTCTACACAGTAGAAAATTATGTTCTTAATAAGCCTTAAGAGCTTTCTGAAGCAGAAAAAAGAAACTTGTATTTTTAAAAAGTGAACTGATACCAGACTGCCAAATTGGAAGTCAGTTATGCACAGCAAAGATATACTCAAAAACTGGGAGAAATATTGATTGTCAGCTCCCTTGCATACTGCCACATTTCCCCACCATACTTCTGAGTGTCCATTTGAAGTACTAGAGGTAAAGGGAAAACCCACTTCATCTCTCTCCTCTCACCCTTCAGGGTCTTCCCCTGAAGTTTATAGTGCATATGTTCAGCATGCACAAAGCAGCAACCATGGAACTAAGAGCGCATGCTTGGTCGAGCAAACTGTGGCATGCAAGCTCCACCTCCTAGAAGCATGACCTTGAGCTGTTCATTAACCTCTGTAAACCTTACAGCTGTAGAAATGCAAATGATAATAAGGCCAGCATCATAAGGTTCTATGGAAATTAAATGAAGTCATATATTGAACATCTGCACAGAGTCAAAGCCTTAGCTGCAATTATAAGTTTACAATGTATTCTAATGTTGAGTTTGAACATATTTTTGGAATAATTTCTTGTATTTGTCCATCTAGTTTTCATATATTTTCTGAGGTTCTCTTATATACAAGATCCCACGCTAGGGGCTCTTGATTTTTCAATAAATAAGACATATTTGTCTTGCCCTTGAGAGTTTATAGCTACTACTTACTTTCAGTAGCTATTGGTGTTGTCAGATAAAGCAATGTTTTTCAAACCTGGTAAACTTCAAAGACACTTTCTCTTCACGGCTGATGAGGCTCAGGTTGACTTAAAACAACAACAACAACAACAACAAAAAGCACTAGCATAGAGTATGGTCTTCTATTGAGAATTAGACCTCACCTCACCCCTATCCCTACAGCAGCCACTCATAAAAGACGTTTAAATGGATTCGGTACAGAATCCATTGCTACAAAATAATTCTATGACTATATAGAGGAGAGAAATGGCAGAAGAAACTGTGGCGATTTTAAACTGTCAATTTGACACAATCTAGAACCACCTGGGAAGAGAGTCAAAATGAGGGATTATTCAAATCAGGGTAGTCTGTAGGTGGGTATGATTGTGTTAATTGAGATGAGGAGACTGTTCCACCTTGGGTGGCACCATGCCCTAGGTAGGGAATCCTGAACTCTATAAAAGTAGAGAAAATAAGCAGGATTTATCACAACAACAGAAATGAAATTAGAACAGAAACTGGATAAATGCATCCTTTTAGACATTGACCTGCACTGGGGCTGGAAGTGGGAGTTAGTCAGAGCACATGGCATGGATGCTTCAGGAGATCATACTGTAGAGGAAGATGGATTCTTAGGAAAGTCACCCCCAACTCAGCTTCCCAAACCAATATTATGGTCCCTTTTTGTTCTTGTTATCATACCATGTCAACTCCTGCTTACATATCTACTAGCTGTGTAACCCTATTGGATGCTTAAACCTTATTTCTAACATTAACTTATTAGTGTCTATTTTAATTGTATGTATTATTTCTTTTGTAAATCACTATAGGACTATTCTAGTTTAAATTGATATAACAATTATTTATATTATTCATAAAACATTGACAATTCATATCAAGTAAACCCCAGAAACAAGCACTATTTGAGTCTCAAAAGACAGGAGAAGTGATAGTGCTGGATAAAGCAGAGTACTTGCTTCATACATACAGCCCCAGAATTTGACCCCTAAGTCCTGTGAAAGGAAAGGAAGGGACAGAAAGGAAAGGATGAAAGTCAGTAGTGGCTTCACGATTTGTCTAGAAGGAAGTTAAGCAGAAATCTGTTTGGGAGGTAGTCTGAAAGTTGCATGTACACAGTACTTCAGGCAACCAGGGAAACACATCATCACCTATTTCAAAACACGACAACACTGTTAGAGCCAGGAAAGCCAGATCAAGGAGCAAGACAGGGGAATCAGCTAGACAACAGTACCAAAACACCTCTGTAGATAATTAGGCTCCTTCTTCCACTTTCATTACACCATGTCATTTCAATGTCTATTCCCACTCCACAATGCCCCCCCCAAAGCCTAGTCAAAAACAACTGGCTTTTGTTACCAAGGTTACCAAGAAGAAAGGTTCAACAAGGGTCTTTCTGTAAGAAAAAGAAAATGTCTGAAGAAAAGAGAGCTCTAAGGGGAAGTAAAGAGTTACAAACCAAACACACAGGAAAATACGAGGTTGTGATGAAAATGGGGATCTGGAATGAAGAAGGTGGTGAAATATGGAAGGAAAGAAAACCAAGCCAAATATAGTCATAGTTTCTTACAATACTATTAGGTGGAATTATCCTGACTCACCTGACAGGGAGTTCAGAGGAAACAGGGAGGAAACTCCATGCACATCTGAAAATGAAAACCAGAACAGATAATTAGACCAATGCAAAGTGGATCTTCAGGCTGCCAGAAGGCATCAATACCGCACAGCGAGGCTGCATCTTGACAATGGAGTTGCAAAAGAAATGAACAAGGCAGACACTGCTACCAGGGAACAGATTATAAATAGCAGGAACAACCCAAAAGCCAGTTTGGGGTGAGGGGTGACCTTATCCGTGTATGTATTACCACCCAGCCTAAATCAGCATTAGTTGCATTATAGGTATGCTGGATGGTATAAAGGTCAGTGCTGATCATCAAGGTGACAGGATATGAAATTGCCTAGGAGGCAAGCTTCTTAGCACACCTGTGAGGAGTTCCTTTGATTGAGTTAGCCTCTGGCTGTGCCTGGGAGGGATTATCTTGACTAGGTTAAATCATGTGAGAAGATCCATGTTAAAAAAAAAAGGGTGGCATTATTCGCAGGGATTGGTTCCTAGACTGTATAAAAGGGAGAGAGCTGGCTGAGAATGAACACTAGTCACTCTTGTCTTTCTGACTACGGATGCTATGTAAGCAGGTGCTTCAAGCTCCTGATGCCTGCACTTCACTGTCATGGTGGACTGGATCCTTCCTTGCACTGTGAGCCAAAAGGAACAGTTCCTTCCTTAGGTTGCTTTTCCCACCCCAACAGGAAAAAATACCATAAAGAAGGTGAGGTGATCAGGGTAGATCTGGAGTGGGGCAGACTCTTCTACAGACAATACTGGTTATCTATCACTTCATATTCTCTTATCTTTTTTTTTCCGAAAAAAAAAAGAAAGGTGTTTCTAAAGGCAAAGACATTATTTTCTCTAAGAAGGTTGAGAGTAAATGACTATTAACTGACTAATACATTTGGCCCTGCCCTGAAAAGGGAAGATGGGGTCATTCGTTACAGCACTACTGAGAGGAAGACAGAAGCATGCTAGAGAGAAGAAGCAGGGTAGCTACTTAAAGCAGAGAGCATTGCTGAGTCCCTGGTTTGTATCCTTTAGAATATTCTATTGTATCCTTTAGAATATTCTATTGTATCCTTTAGAATATTGTATCCTTTAGAATATTGTATCATTTAGAATATTGTATCCTTTAGAATATTGTATCCTTTAGAATATTGTATCCTTTAGAATATTGTATCCTTTAGAATATTGTATCCTTTAGAATATTGTATCCTTTAGAATATTGTATCCTTTAGAATATTCTATTGTATCCTTTAGAATATTCTATTGCCCAAAGATGGCAGTCACTTTGCACTAATTGTGTCAGCTCATGGGAAATAGAAACTTGACTACTTTTGAAATCAAGGTATTCAATAAAGAAACAATCCACCTCCTCTTGGAGCCAACTGATCTACTTCTGTCTTTTGTCAACTCAGTGCTAGGATAGAAGTTGTTGTTCAAGGAAGAATCCTTGATATGGATGCAAAGAAGAAATTAGTGACCTCAGTGAGATTCTATTGATCATAGTAAGTTCTTTAAGAAGAAAATTGCATATATCCATGAATTAAAACCCAACATGCCCAATCCTCAATTAAGCAATGTTTTAAAAAGACAAGAAAAACGTCCAAACATGTTGTTCTGTCCTAGGATGAATGGATTATAAACCACATCTCACTGCTTAATATGGAATGCACGTATGATTGGCACCAAAAACATTAGCATAATTAAATGGAAACAAATTAATTGTGAGTTGAGAGTGGAGATCATTTTATTAAACATTTGTAAAACTTATTTTCTGCGTAGGGATTTCAAATAATATTTTGATGCCACTTCACGATTCAAGCACACTGTGTCTTCAGAAACCTTATTGGCAAATGCAACAAAGCACACTTAATTATTCCTGGTAATACAGCTGATTAATGCACAACATGAGGCTCTGGTTGCTCCTTTGGAACATTTTTAGGTAGAAAAGTAAAGCAAACAACAATGACATTTGTTTTTCCCAGCAGATAAAAAAAACCATGCTATTAGCTATGTATTTTGGGGTATTATTAATACCCAAAGCTGGAGGGCACTTGCGTGTACCGCTGCTGGGAATAAAAACTTAGAGATTTTGACTTTTGAATTGTATATTCTTTATTTTTTAGATTTTCTTTTTCTCAATTTTTTTTTAAAAATTAAAATCCATTTCTTTCCTCAAAGTCCTTCCATGTACTTCTCAAAGAACTACAGGCAACTAAGGACAGCCGAGAGAGGCTGAATTAGTCTCGTCCAGGAAAGAACACCCCATCTGGTTATCTAATTCTAAGTAGTCAGTGCTGAAATCATATACATACAAGCAACACTGGATGAACTAAGTAGGTTGTACTTAAATATCTATGCATTTATAACATATGCAATAATTTATTTTGAAGATTTTTACCTTAAAACACTAAAAATATGCAGAGATTCTAAATTCAGAGGCATACTGACATCCACAGATACATCAAGAAAAACAACATTCTTCCAGCCTTGTGTGAGGTGAGGGAGGAATTCTCACTATCCCAGGAGGTGAATCTATAAATGATAGCACAGCCACACTATCCAATATGATTCAGTGGCTTAGATGGCCCAACATTATAAAGACTACCAGTACATATAAGTCAAGTGAAAAAAGCAAGCTCTTCACACACACACACACACACACACACACACACACACACACACACACACACATTAAGAAATAATCCAAGCTGTATATGTGTATGTTAGCTTATATAATGACATGGGTCAACACATATAGAAAAATCATAAAAGAAAACCCACCAAGTCTTTCACAGACAGGACTGGTACATGGAGAGTGAAACCAACCTGAATTCCATAGAACACATCAATGACTTCATGTATTATTTATACAAGTAAGCCTGTTCCTTTTAGTGAAGAATACTGAAAGAGTGAGGATTAAACGGAGCTCAGAAAGGAAGCTCTAGGATGGGATCTATGAGAGGGAACACCATCAGTTTTTCTTCTCACTGTCACCTTCCCTCCTACTTTGGAGCACTGAAGGCTTCTGATCTCAGACACAAGAAACCTACTTTCTCTCCCAGAAAGTAGGAATTCACATGAGCAAATCCCTGATAATGATAGCAAAAGAAATACTGTGAACTTGCCTGATGGACACTGAGGCCTAAACTTAACTAAAAAGCTGCTCATCCTCCTGTCTGTGGATCCCAATTTACCTCGATGGACACCACACTCCTATAAGCCATCATCTCACAGAGCTACTAAACAGGAAGAAGAATCCCATCCACACCAGAACTTCAGTAACAAAACATAGCGGCTGCCAATGTTTGAAGCACTTACATCATTAAAAGAAAAGGGCAAGTCACAAAAGAAGCCCTATCAACTTATGTAAGACATGGCACAGAATAGAGAAGTTTCTCAGAGAAGAACAGCTAACTCACCAATTGCTGGAATTAACTGAAACCTCCCACAGTTGCAGAGTACCCCAAAGCATGACATCAGGAGTTTGGGGATGTATCCAACTTCCTCTATTTATTAGGCTGGCTAAAACCCAGGCTAAAGTCAGTGAAACAAGAAAGAAAATAAAGGCAAGCAGCCTCTACAAATGGTTTGAGTGGAAAGGAATCTCTCTTTGGGTGTATCTAGGACCCTACTCCAGAGCAGAAGAAGGCCTTCAGGGAGTTTGCCTCCAAAATTCAGAAGTCTTGCCCTGGTTAGCTGGTACTTGGGCTATGCATCTTGAGGGTTCTTAGTAATCCAGTGGGGGTAAAGTGCACAGGTGACAACAGCCTGGGGCAGCTATTTTACTATGCTCTGAAGCAATGTGACCCTGGTCAAAGAACAAAACAAAACGGTGACATGCAGCATACTGAAAGGCCCAGTGCTTCCTAGAATTTAATGATTAATTAGTGACCCAGACTAAGGGTCAGAGATTGGCTTACAATCTCTGACAACGACATTAACAGGATGAGAGAAAGGAGCAGAGGGCCCTGGCAGTTAGAAATGGGGCCAGAAATAAGTGAAGAGAACTTTCCCCATACAGACAGGGGAAACAACAAACATGAATGGTGATGATGGGGACGGTGGGGTCTAGTGGACATGTCCAGGATGAGGCCCTGCTTTAAGTTGGTTCATACCATCATTAGGAACACAAGTCGTTCCAGATTAGAACCTTGTGGTCGCACTCTTTATATTCCAATCCTTCTCTACAAGACCTTGTTTCAACAGACTGGCTTGTTTGGTTCTGGATACAGCCCATTCGAAAGAGTTTAAATGTGAGTTGGCTTTTGAAATGTCTAAATATAATTTATTCAATAAATATACACCAAAATGCCTACATGTATGTTTTAAGCAGACTGTACCATATCCAAGGCTCCCTGGCTAGTGTGACTAATGGTGACTGAATCCAGCATACCATATGGCACCTGTGGGTGCCATTTGAACTAGCTGCAGGCAGCAACAAGAGCAATAAGGAAATGGATCCAGGCAAACTACCTCTGAATGATCAGGCTACCTCCCAGATAATGTACAGCTCTCTCCATGTAAGGACACAGAAAAGATGATTCTAAAGAGAGGAAATAGCTTAAACCTCAACACAGGGCCAAACTACTTAGAAAGGGAAGAAAAGTGTCGTTGTTGAATAGTAGAAGAGACCTAGAGAGTTACTGGACTTATCTTCTGGGCCATCTCAAAAGATGATCTCTTGGGCTGGTGAGATGGCTCAGCAGGTAAGAGCACCCGACTGCTCTTCCAAAGGTCCCAAGTTCAAATCCCAGCAACCACATGGTGGCTTACAACCATCCGTAATGAAATCTGATGCCACTCTTCTGGAGTGTCTGAAGACAGCTACAATGTACTTACATATAATAAATAAATAAATCTTAAAAAAAAAAAAAAAGATGATCTCTTAACCCATGGGGAAAGTGTGAGAGGTAAGATGGAATGGTCCAGCCTGGAAGTAGCTAGTACACGTCTTGAAACTGCTGCAACTATGGTATTTTTCTGCAACTCTGAGAGCATTCTTTCCTCCCTGGCTTTCTCCCTCTTTCTCTTGCCCCTTCCATCTTCCTTTGTCCTATATGTTCTCTCTTTTTATTTCCCTTTCCTTCCCTAGCTTGTAGCTGACCAGGTATATTCTAGTGAATGGAATATGGCTGGCTACTTCTGCCGAACCTAGAAAAGAGGGATAAAAAGTACATGATAAAAGCTGAGGGTGCAACTCAGTGAGGATCCTTAGAATGCAGAGTCCATGGTAATGCCCAGCACTAAAGAGAGAAGTGGAAGGGAAAGGACAAAATAAGAGAGGGGAGGGGGAGGAGGAGAAGGGACAGGTGAGGGAGGGGCTGGGGAAGAAGGGAAGGGAGAGGAGGCTGGGTGTTTAGTTCAGTTGGGAAAGTATCTGTCCAGCATTCAAGAAGCCCTGGGTTTGCTCCCCAGCACCACAGCACAAAAGAGGGCATGATGGTGGATACCTGTAACCCTGCCTGCCTTTCAAGAGGTGAAATCAGTAGCATCAAGAGTTCAAGGTCATCTTTAGCTCTATTAACTAGTTTAAGGTTAGCCTGTTCTACATAAGACCCTGTCTTAAGGGAGGGAGAGAAGGAATGAAAAAGAAAATAAAAGTCACAAGGTAAGATGCTCACTTCCAAATGACTCCCTGACCTTTGGTCCTATTGTCCCGGATGAGGCAATTGTTCCCTTGCTACAACAAGATAGCTCTGAGAAATGCTAAAATCAAAACGCTCACTTCAAAACAGGTCATGATTCTCTTTTGTATATAAGCAATTGTCATCTTACAGGTAAACACATCTACAATGATTCACCAGTTAGCCATTTCACAAAAAAATATAACCTCACACTTTCACACAAAAAGACATAGTGATTTCTTAAATGCAAGTCTCACATTCAGCTGTAGCCATATAAAATTAGCTTCAAATGAACTTTCTTTCATTTACATGAAAACATCTCACCGGGAATATAGACAAATACCTGTAATCAGCCCTGATTGTTATGACTGGCACGTCCTAATTAACTGCAAGCTTCTCTTTCCACTAGGAAACAATGAGCACTTTCCTCTAAATTTAAACTGTGTTTTGATGCTTTGTTTTCAGTAATGAGAGGAGATATGACTGCACAATACACAGTTGAGAAATGAAGAACCAATTGGACACATAGAATAGACCCTAAAAATAAAACCAAGAAGACAACACATATGGATAATTTTTTTTTTTACCAACTTTTGGTCTATTTTTTAACATAAGTTGAAATGAAGGTCAGTTCGTTAAAATTCTATTTCCAAATATATTTTCCATGTGATATGTATGCACTAAGCTCTTGACTGTGCCGTAATTCAGTCTTAGGGGGTAGAAGATGGGGAAACACTTACTCAGAAAGTTTTATTGTTCCCGCTGGGAATGAGTAAGAAATTATGTTATCATTTGCCCTAATTTGAAAGATAAAACTGTGGAAGGTAGGACACTAGTAACTATCTTTTTTAAAGTTCAACATGAAAACTTCAAACTGAACCTTACTATTGCTGTGTCTTTGCTAGCAAAAAAAAAAGGGGGGGGAGGGTAACTGTCCCTACTTTGGTAGACTGCAAAACATCAGTTTTTCATGTGCAAGTATGCCTGATTATTTACAATGTAACTCTACAGATCATCCTATCAAAAGGTGGAGTCTGTCTGTCCATTCCTTAAGCATGCGCTGACCTTGTCCTTGCTTTGTCCCATGGGTCCATTCAAGTGGGATGCAAACAGAAGCATGGAAACAAGCCTAAGCTAGTCTGCCAGATGATGAAAGCCACATGCTGGGTCACTCCAGTGCTCCAGCAGCCAGCTAACCCCCAGGAACACTCATTCTCATTCAGCTAACTTACAGTTGACTGCAGATGCAGAAGTGGTCCCAACTGTGACTAGCAGAAGGACTGTCCCACTGAACTCAGCCAAAAGTGTGTGTTCCAAAGCTGAACTGACAAAATGGCCATTACTGGAACCTGTCATGTTCGAACTTGTGATGGTTTGAATAGGAAATACACACCCACTCAAATGTTCTATATGTGGTCCCTAGCTGGTGGCATTGTTTTGGGAAATTGTGAAACTTCTAGGTGACTGCCTGGAAGAAGTGAGTGATGGGAAAAGGAGGACAGGCTTTGCGTGTTGTATCCCAAGCCTACTTAAGAGACCAGTCTTAGCTGGGCGTGGTGGCGCATGCCTTTAATCCCAGCACTCGGGAGGCAGAGGCAGGCGGATTTCTGAGTTCGAGGCCAGCCTGGTCTACAAAGTGAGTTCCAGGACAGCCAGGGCTAGACAGAGAAACCCTGTCTCGAAAAACCAAAAAAAAAAAAAAAAAAAAAAAGAGAGAGAGACCAGTCATTCTACTTCCTGTTCTGCCTAGATGTGAGAAGCTGAGACATTTCAGCTGTACACACCCACTACCAAGGAGCCACCTATTGCCATCCTTTCCCCACCATTATAGGAGTGTCCTCTCAAACTGAATGAGAAATGTAACCAATACAGATGTACTTTGTTGCATAGAAAAAAAAAAAAGCTAACTTGTAGTTCTTCTCATTTCTTTCTTTCTTTTTTTTTTTTTCTTTCTATAAGTACTACAGGGAAAGGACCACTGTGTTTGAAATGGTGGCCTGGGCTGCTTCTAGTTTCAAGCTAGCTTTGTTTACTTTGAAAGCATTTCCTCGATGCTATAGTTTGAATATAGTTAACACACGTCCCTCCAGGGATTATGTATTGGAAGCCTAGTATTCAGTTTGATGATGATAAGAGCAGATGGGACATTTAAGAGTTGTAGCCTACTGGGGAGTCTTTAAGTCCTCAGAGGACATCAAAGTAGTTCTTGATGGACCCACAAATTAGTTTTTGTGAGGACACCATTATAAAAGAATATCCCAGCTTCTTTGCCTTCTGTTGTAATGTCTCCACCTCACACATATCCTTGTGATTGATTCCATCTCTTAGGAGAGGTTGCAGCCAAGGGTCCAGTACAAAGCCACATATATATGATTATAGCTGCAGGAGACAAATTAGTATGCTCTGGAATACTGCAGACATTGTGTAGTAGAAAGGCCTGTAGTGAAAAATATCTGGGACTAGCAGACTGTAGTGTGGAAGATGGCAGTCTGCAGGTCATCTCTGGGAGGTTCTGGTGATGACCTCCCTAGAAGAATTGTCATTGCAGTCTGCTGAGTGTGTTCAAGACCTTTCTTCTACCCATTACTCATAGCCATGGGAAGAGAAATACAAGAAAATGCAGTTGCAAGTCAGACACCCAAGGGTTAAGGAACATATCTAAGACCATCCACTTTCTCATGTGGCAGCCCAGGCTAAGAGAACAGAAAATATATTTATAACTCTAGGAAACAACACACTGTGAGTGAGAAAACGCTTAGATTTCTATTTGCTTACTCAACCAATAAAAGAAAATCAATAGGGTCATCTGGCTAATGACATCAAACCACTCGGTGTGTTGAAGCCAAAAATAAGGTCATTTCTTCAAATGCTTTTCTTCACTTTACCACATTTACAGTCTATGCTTTCTTGCCACTTCAACTTGGTTTTCTTTCCCCCTTCTGAATGATGTTTTCTCAGATTTTTTGAAAAGCTTACTTTCCCCTGGTGTCTTGAAACATACTATTTGTTTATGGTTATGACATTAATGCTTAGAAAGGTCAAGTGAGATGCCAGAGTTGTATAAATATATATTTTCTTTTGATGGTACTATGAATGGGATCTTTTTCCTCCCTCAAAATTCCCTGAAGGCATTATCTTCTCTAGAGCAGTGGTTCTCAGCCTTCCTAAAGCTGCAACCCCTTTAATACAATTCTTCATTGTGGTGGGTAACCCCTGACCATGAAATTATTTTCATAGCTGCTTCATAACTATAATTTTGCTACTGATATGAACTGTGTTGTAAATATCTTATATGCAGGATATCTGATAACTCCTATGACAGCTCCTGTGAATTGGTCCTTTGACCCTCAAGTGGGTTGCAACCCACAAGTTGAAAACCACTGCTCTAGCTACCTTTATTTTTATAATAATCATCAAAATATTAGGCAGATAGGTGTGTTCATGGTTCCTATAAGGTAGTACAAATAGGAGGTAAACACTCAGCAACACGTTTCCAGGCTTGACATCACCAAATCATGTTCTGAACGATCAGAGGAAGGATCCATTACTTCAAGCATCTTCCTAAACCTTCTCTCCTTGTCTATCACCTGACACTGTCTATAGAATGCCCCCTTTAAAGGGAAATTATTTTTCTTCATTAGTTTTATTTTATATTTTGGTTTTATGATGCATAGCCTTGTACATAGCCAAAACCGGCCTGGAACTCACTGTGTAGTCCCTGCTGGACTCAATTTCACAATCTTCCTATCTCAGCTTCCCAATCACTATGATTACAGAGGTGAAGCACCTCATTGGTCTCATCTGTTTGTAATAGTGATACTCTCTTCCAGTTATACAATAATTTGGAGTAGAGAAAACACTCATGCATGCAATACCTTATTAGATTTACTTAAGTTTACAGAGTAGCTGGGAGGCAAGTTCATAGCCCCATGCTAGGAACTGGGGAGCCACTGGAGTGCAAGGTAAGTGGGGCCTTAGTGGGGAGCCAAAGAAAACCAACCAAACCAACCAAACAAAAGCTGGAGAGATGGCTCAGTGGTTAAGAGCACTGTCTGCTCTTCCAGAGGTCCTGAGTTCAACAACCATCTGTAATGAGATCTGATGCCATCTTATGGTGTGTCTGAAGACATCGACAGTGTTCTCATATATATATATATATATATATATATATATATATATATATATATATATATATATATATATAAAATACATAATTTAAAAAATATAATAAAAAACTAATACCAAGAAATGCAATACTGTAACTGAGATATGGATTACAGTGAAAATCATCTAGACCTTTGGATAAGGACAGTAGTTTATGATTTAAGAAGTCACGGAAGGACATGGAAGGCCTGCAAGGTAAGTGGGTAGAATTAGCCCCATCCAGAGGCAAGGAAAAGATATGGCCAGTAGAAGAGGCAGCATGTACAAAGGCACTGTGGTGGAAGGGAGGACCACTCATGTAAGAAAGAAAATATAGGCCTGAGTGGGCAAGACACTGGTGGGCCAGGGAGAAAGAAACCATAAAAAATGAAACTGAAGAGGCAGGTAAGTACTACCTCCCATGTATTGGGACTTGGTGGCAAAGATAAAGATGAATGCTTTGTTTTCTGCAGAATGGCAGGGTCCCTGGAGGATTTTACACAGTGGGTAATCTGTTCAGATCCTCATTTTGACAAGATCATTGCATGGTAAGTGAATGGGCAGCGGCTAGAGCAGAAGTTGGGGTACAGTTTAGGCTTTCTGGGATCCATTATCAAACAGGCAGAAGCAAGCCTAAGCAAGTCAATAAAGCAACACTCCTAAGTCAGGAGTATTATCAAGAAAATGGAGACTCAGATTTGGCCATGTAGTATAAATATCTACAATATCATAGGGACTCCAGTTCAGGAAAGTGTGAAGGTTTAAAATAATTATATATTTAAGGGTTCTCCTTGTATCAGAGGTCAAAAAGCTTCCCTTTAAAAGGTCAGAGGATAAATATTTCCTTTGTGAGCTGTGGTTTTTCTGCTGCAACCTGCCATTGTAGTATACAACCATCACAATCTGTAAATGAATGGAGAAATAAGTAGTTCTCAGGATTTGGCCTATGGGCAATGGCTTGCCCTGCTCTATACCACGGAGGATATAATGATGGTATTGATGGTAAGCAACAGTGACAGTGACAGCTTAGAAGATGGTGGTGGTGATGATGTGTTATCAGGAAAGAGCTGGATAGGACTTGGGTCTGGGTTGGATGCTAAATTGGTTAAATTAAGGGCACCTTAGGGCATCTATGAGACACAGGTTTCAGTGTGAGAGCTTTTTCAGAGAGAATTTAGGTGGAGGGGCCCATTCTGAATGTAGGTGGCATTATCACCTTGAATCCGGTCTCAGACAGAATAAAAGCAGACAAGCAGGCTGAGAGCTGACATTCCTCTTTCTCAGTTTCGTAATCTCCCAGAAATGATCAACATTCCAATCATCAGCACTATTCTGAGGGACTCAGGCTACCATACCTTTCCTGTCATGATGGGCTCTAGCCTCTGAACCATGATCCCTAACAAACCTTTCCAATCCAATCCTCCTTCCAATTGCTTCGCATCAGGTATTTTGGCCACATAAATGATAAAAATAACTAAGTGATGTTAAAGATGGGTACTACTCATTGCCTAGACTTCACCTGAACCAAGGGAGGCTCAGAGGAACCTAGTCGTGAGGTCTGCATTAGAGCCCAGTCCAACCAAGCTCCCACCACACCCTCTGCCCCTCTATCAACCTAATCATCGACCCCTACAAATCATTGTCCCCTCCGTGTCCCAGTGTTCGATGATTTCCAGGTTATTCAGTATAGGTTATAGGGGATACTGCTTCAAAATATCCTTGGCCTTTCATAATCGCATAGTTTCCCAACAGCTAACGTCACCATCCAGGTTTTGCCCTTCATACCAATTTACAGGAAACAACTCAAAAATATAGTAAGTCTCAATATCCCCAAATTGGCACAGTTGGCAGTCAATGCTGAATTTGGTTGGGGCACAGAATGCGGTGGGAATTGGGAGAAGGCAGCACCATCTTCTTCAGCTCTCCCATCCAGGAAAATCTCCCAGCTGTGGCCTGGTCATCCCTTCGTTTAGTTTTCTTCCTCTCTCATCAAGGACAGGCTCTCCTAAAGCATCAACCGTACCTGCTCCTTCTGCTTACAAGGCATTCAACTGATCTTGTGTGGCTACACCGGAAGTGGAGTTATTTTTAATACTGGATGGTGTAAGGTTGGGTGGGGAAAGCCAGAACGGGAAGCCTCCGGCAGTGGAAACTCCTCTATCACCAGGGAACTTGGCTGTAGCATCAAGCTCTGGCCTCACACCAAAGCAGGGCCATCCATTTTCTTCTTTTTTTAGTAGTATCCTCTTTGACCCACCCAGCACTGAGATTGGTCAGTGTGTTTTGCCAGGAGACCTGGCAAACAGCAACTTGTCAGGTTCAATGGCTCTCATTGACAGCCCAAACAGAGTCCTCTGAAGATTGCAAAACTGGACTCACAAACAGACCATAAAATTCCTACCACCCACAAGTGTCTGGACGCTGCGTTTTCCTAAATGACCCCCCTGCACCGGTGCAGCATGGGTGGCTTCACATTACTTTTAAAAAATGAGCTTTCCAAAACTGAGGTGTTCCAACTGGTGTGGAACTATTTTTTTTTCTCTTGCAGTACAAGACTGACTCTTCAGATACTTTGAGAAAACAGGAGCCAGCTGCATGAATTTGAGTTTTTCAACAAGCAAATCATTCAGCCCCATACCCCAAAGTCTGCATGAACTGGGAGGCCCACTGGGTCTCATTTCCAAGGGTTGTGACTCCCTTGAATAGGCTGCCAGGGAAGAAAGTGGCATTTGTGTGCCTTAGTTGATATAAGCATCACAGCAGGAAGGCCACTCTCTAGAGGTAGCTCATGATGATAGTCCTTCTGACCCCACACCTGCTTACCAAGCCACACTTGCCTACACAGTATATGGAATGGCAAAAATATTTTTTTTTGGTAAAACTAGAATTCAAATGATAAATCAGAATGCTGAGAACATCATCATCATAGTTGTCACACACATAGGTTAGTCTCGGGGACAGATGAAAAATCTTACAACCAAAGAAAAGTATAGCATGAATAGGAAAAAACGTTTCTATTGTCTTCCAGGCTCTCTTTGGAAAGTGTGGGCTTGAAAAGCTAGGGGTCCAGCACATGGTACAGCATTGGTCTGACATGAGCAAAGCTATATAACACTGAGAGGCTTCAAAAGGGTAATTGCGGGGATGGCAGTACACTTCTGTCATCTCAGTACTCAGACTGGGGCACGGGGAATGTTCAAAGTTCAAGGCCAGCACGCTGACATAGTGAGACTGCCTCAAAAACGTTGTCTTAGGAGCTGGAGGGAGATGGCTCATCAGTTAGGAGCACTTGATGTTTTTGCAGAGAACCTGGTGATGGTTGCCATCTATCACTGACATGGTCACAGCTCAGAGCTGCCTGTAGCTCAAGGTTCAGGGTATCTGACACCCTCCTATCTATCTATCTATCTATCTATCTATCTATCTATCTATCTATCTATCTATCTATCTATCTATCATCTGGATCACAGACCCCCCCATCCTTCCAGTCCCATCCTCATTACTTCTCTTCTTGTCTCCTTCCTCATTACTCTCTTCTTGTCTCCTCAGAGAGGTGGAAGCCTCCCAAGGCTGACACCCTCTTTTGACCTTGGCAGGCAGTATGCTCACTAATATGGTGTGGAGACTGACAAGCAGGCACTTACATATACATAAAAATAAATGTAAAATGCTTTAAAAGCTTTCTGAAACAACATAAACCAAAGCCACAAATCAAAATGGGACCAGCTGGTGCAGTACTCAGGAAGGAGTATTCAATAACTTTATCGATCCTTGTGAGTAAAGTAAGTACTAACCACAGAAAAGCGAGATCTCTGTGGCTGGACGTCAAGTGAAGGCAAAACATTTGAAGGAGCATAAAAGTCCCCGAAGTTCAATTTTGACTCTGCCAGTTGCTGCCCCTAAACCTCAGGCGAGTAACTGGGTTTCTTGTCTACAACATGTGCCTCCATTTCTTCATTTACAAAATGAGGATAGTATATAAACAGTATGTCTCCTGGCCGTTCAGACATACACATGTATCACTCCATTTACAACACATAGATGGTCCCTGGCACATAGCAAATGCTCAGTGTAGCAATGATCAGTTTTATACTTAGGAAGACATTGACAATATTACTTCATATGTTCTGCCTGACTAGCACGTAATATGCACCTACAAGTAAAACGAAATATCTCCTTATAATATCTCAAACAGTCCACTTTTAAAACTTAATTTCCATAAGTAATTCAGACTGCCTTAAATTATTTTATAAAATAATGCCACATTGCTATTGTTGTTGTTGTTGTTGTTGTGTGTTGGTGAGAACTGAACCCAGGGCCTCATGAATGCAAAGCATGTGCTCTAACAACCAGCTGTGTCCCCCATGCAATGATGCTCTCTCATGGACAAGGTTTTTTTTTTTTTTTTTTTTTTTTTTTTTTTTTTTTTTTTTTTTTTTTTTTTTTTTTTTTTTTTTTTTTTTTTTTTTTTTTTTTTTTTTTTTTTTTTTTTTTCCAACTTTTATTAGATATTTTCTTCATTTACATTTCAAGTGTTATCCAGAAAGTTCCCTATATCCTCCCCCCTCCCGGCCCTGCTACCCTACCCACCCGCTCCCACC
>LR753307.1:4315907-4374330 GCA_902729485.2 Mus minutoides
GGCTGGGGGAGGCCCAGCCTCCGGTGGGGCGGAGTTCTCAGTTCCTGCCCCTGGAGTGAACTGCTGACCCGCTGCTCCCAAAACCACCTCTGCACTCACGCGTAACCCCAATGCGATCTTAAAGTCCTGGGGTGTCCCTAGCTGTGTCCGCTGGGCTCAGAGGAAAGATGGCGCGGCGGCGCGGTTCTGGCTGGGGGACATGGACAAGGTTTTTAAGGCCTTTTTACAGTATTAAATATAACATTGTATACAATATACAA
This sequence comes from Mus minutoides, assembly GCA_902729485.2. Lineage (NCBI taxonomy): Eukaryota > Metazoa > Chordata > Mammalia > Rodentia > Muridae > Mus > Mus minutoides. The sequence continues at coordinate 4,316,168 of LR753307.1, forward strand.
TATTATAGAAAACAAGAGGGATGGAGAGAGATGCAATCAGATTTTTGTGCTAATTCATAACAATAACAACTGATATTTAACTTGAGCCTTCCACACACTACAGGATAAAGTGGTCACTTTCATTTGCCGCTTCTTTGCCTCTCACCCTTTACCCATTCAAAAATGGATATTGTCACCATCTTTGCATCCTCAAAGCTGGTCTATGGAGGGAGTCAGTTAGTAAAGGGAAAGTGTTCAGTCCAGCATTGGCAGATAGTCACTAGCTGTCAGTGTCCTCAATCTTGCCTGCTTAGGTGAACCAGACACCTTTCTGACCATCTCACAACTGCTGTGGGTGAAACTGTGCTAATCTAGAAATGTCCGTGTCTACCATGCCCACAGCTTTCTGCTTCTTTTCCTTCTTGGCAAGCCTGTGGACCACCTTTCTCATGCCCAATTTTCCCACTCCCACCTTACTGATTAAACAAGTAATCTTTGTGGTTTATCCTTACTATGAAGACCCTATCTCAAAAGGCTTTTATACTTCAAAGAAACTCAGATGGTTGAATTACTAAGTTTATCTTTTTATAAGAGGAATTTGGGGACTGAAGAAGAGGTTCATTCTCTCACACTGCTAGGGACCTCAACCAGGTTATCCCCAATCTGAACCAGATAGCAGGACTTCACCATTGCATGGAAGGCAAGTGCTATGTCACACTTGGGCTCATTCCCAGTCAATAAATATTTGTTGAGTAAATACTATGTGCCAGGCACTATGTGAGGTAGTAGGAACACACTGGTGAGCAAATGGGACACAACTGAGCCTTCTCTGGACAGCCTACATTGGCAGGCAGTCAAACAAATTGCAATGTAAATGGAGACAAGTCTGCATGCCATGAAGTGAACACATCGAAGCTAAATTATAGTATTAGAGGAGGCCATGATACAGAGAGTATATGCTCATTAGTACAAAGCAAGTTAGCAAACATAGTGTGGCACATATGACCGTTCCTATTAAGACACAATTTGGTGGGAGTCAGGTAAACATTTTGCCAGTGTACCAGAAACCCTTAGCTCCAAGTTGGAGAACATTCTGTTTCACCCGGTTGCTCTTCTCTGCTGCCCTCACTCTAGACTAAGCTAGACTGAGACGTTGATGTTTTCTCTCATCAAATTTTGTCCCTCTCATCACATTTTCTTGCTCTAGCTTTTCTCTCACATAAATATCTCTCAAGTTTTTTTTCCCATTAAGTTTTAGATATAAGTATGTAAAAGAAAGTTTTTATCACCCCCCCCCCAATTCAAAATTACATCATGGGTTGAACATCTCTTATCTGGCATGCTTGGGACTAGAAGTATATCATTTTTAAAAGTTATTTCGAATTCATTTTATTTGCATAGATTTTACCTGTTGAGCATTCGTAGATTCCAAAATCTGAAATGTTTCAAACGCTGAAACACTTTGAACTTTGTGTAGGGACTCAACAAACAGACAAACAAACAAATAAAACCTCCAGACTTTGAAGTCATTTTGGACCTTAGATAAACAGATGAGCATGGTCCATTATGTACTTAGGGAACATTGGGAATTGGCTTTGGTTAGTAGACTGTTGAACTAGTTAACTAGACTACAAAATCCACTCCCTTTAAAGTAGGGGGTGGCCATGTGTGTGATTACTGTCTTGCTGTCTATTTGGTGTATAGTAAGATTCCATTGTCTACTGATATATTTGTTTGTTTTGTTGCTTTTTTATGTAATTTCCAGAATTGTAGTGATAATGACATTATTTCTGAAAACAACAATAACAATAATGAATCTTACAGACAAAACATAAGGTTTTTTTTTCTTCTTATGCACATAACAGTACAATGAAGCTAGAGTAAGAACAGATCAGGAGCTTGGTAAAACCCATGTGTGAATCAGAATGTGGGAAGCAGAATAAAGTGGAGGTGGGGTGGGACAGAGAGCACAGAAAGGTGAAGAGCACTTGTTGCTACTCTTAGGGAGGACCCAGGTTTGGTTCCTAGTATCTCCATGGTAGTTCACAACTGACTATAGCGCCATATCTAAGGGATCTGATATCCTCTCCTGACCTCCATGGTCACAGTACCTATATGGCATATAGATATACATCCAGGCAAAACCCCCATACACATAAAACAACAACGAACAGATCTCTGTTCTTAAAGGTGACGTATAATGCAGGGAAGTGGCTTCGGAGCATTGAGTTGGGGTGGTGCAGCAAACACAAGAAAAATATCTTGGTGAGCAAAGTACATCGGAGCCAAGAGCAGTAGGGTAAGGGTGTGCCGGGAAACATGAGGGGACAAATGGTTCTGGCAAAGGCTCTTCAGAGTGGAAGAGGGTAATCGCACAAGAGTAACCACTTTAGTAATCAGATTTGATTTCATGGAACCCAGGAACAGGCCAAAAGAAAATTGAGTGATGGGCTAGCATGGTGTTGATACAACAAAACAAAACAAACCCCAAAACAGAGCCAGGCCTTGGCTTCATTTGAACTAATGCACTCAGTGTCTGCAATGAGCCTAATCAGGCCATTCCTATAACCGAATGTGCAAACTACAGTCAAAATGAGGCAAATGCAGACAGACATCAAGTTTGTCTTTATCAAATCAGGTCACATCACCATCACCATCCTGTCTAACAAGTGCACTATAACAAACAAAGATACCACTTAGTAGACTAAGAAACTGAAAGGTTCAGAGAGGTTAAGGAACTTGCCTGAGATCACTGAGTTTACAGGTGCCAGAGTGTGTGATTAAACTTGGGCATCAGAGCTTCAGAGTCAAAGCTTGGGATATAGTACACAGTATTGCCTTTCGTGTTTCATAGGCTAGGAATCTGCTCGGGGTAAAACCTGGGCTATATTTACTCCTGGGGAGTAGGAGCTAGAGCTGGGAAAAGTAACAATCTTTGGAATTAAACACTACCACTCTACAACACAAGTAACCGAGGACAAGCAATGTTAGCCTAGGTAAAGCCTCAGTTCAGTTACCTGGGAAACAAAGTTACTGAGACTGGCCTCACACCAGTTCCGCAGTCCATGCTTGGGACGGTGCCTCGGAAACTAAACAGCACAATACAGGTAATTGTTCCCTACAGCTACCTAATGCACAACCATCCATTTCTCTGCAAAAGGATTTAATAGTATTTCCCATCAAAAGCTGACCAGCTTTGTGGTTCATAGCAGTGTAGGCTATGTCTACTGAACTCTGTGGGAACGACATCAAAGCACCAGGGGCAATCTGTAAATGAATAATCTGTTTGTGTGTCACCCGAACTCTATTTACAGAGAAAAGTGGAGTTCCCCAGGTCAGAGTTTTGCTTACCTCTGGCCTAGAGAAATGCTCTGGCCAAGCACAATGTCTCAACCCTCTCTGTAGCTCATTCCTGATTTGTTTTCCTAATGAGACAAACTTCCTTCTCATCCAACACACTGTGTACTTCACTAAACTATTATCGTCTCCTCCCATGTTGTCGAGGCATGGCTTCTGTCTGCTTAGCTCACTGCTGAGGTTCCAGAGTTTGACACTAACACATGGTAGGAGCTGACTGATAAGGGTGGCTGATGCATAATAGGAGCTTTATCAATGGCTCGAAAGAATGCAGGCATGAATGGGTCAAGGAACTGAAGAAACAGGATCTTCTTGGGAGATGAAAGCAAAATTGAACAATTGTTATAAGAACAATGACACAGGGACCATTACTACAGATACAAATACAATCAGTTTTGCTATTCCTTGTTTGCTAATGGAGAAAGAAGGATATTTCCAAATCAGTTTTGTTGGTTGTGAGCACATGGAAGAACTAAAACTTTGAAAATTTCCAAAGTAATCAGTTAAATGCTAAATGAATGATTGGTCTGATTCAGTTTTCATTAATAGTGGTGTGTTTACTCTTGGGCATATACCCAAAAGATGCCCCACCATGCCATAGGGGCATGTGTTCTACTATGCCTTATAGCAGCCTTATTTGTGATAGCCAGAAGCTGGAAAGAACCCAGATGTTCCTCAACAGAGGAACGGATACAGAAAATGTGGTACATTTACACAATGGAGTACTACTCAGCCATTAAAAACAATGAATTCATGAAATCCTTAGGCAAATGGATGCACCTGGAGGATATCATCCTGAGTGAGGTAACTCAGACCCAAAAGGACATTCATGGTATGTACGCACTGATAAGTGGATATTAGCCAAAAAGTACAGAATACTTAGGATATAAGCCACAGAACACAAAAAAGTTAACAAGCAAAAGGGCCAACTCCATGTAACCTAGAATCAGCTCGAACAATGAAGGACTGCCAAAATTGGGTTAGCCTATAGGCATGTCTCTAGACCCAGCTCACTGTGGGAGACATCAGTCCTTAAAGCAGGGTGTTTTGCACTATATAAAAGTGGAGAAATTGAGCTGAATACAAGCAAGCAAGCATATTCATTCTTTTCTTTGCTCTTGACTGTAGGAACACAAGCAGCTGTCTGCAGCGCTTGCTGCTGTCACTTTCTCTCGGTAATGAACTGGAACCTGGAATTGTGAGCAAAACCAAAACCTCTCTCCTGCTTTTTGTAAGAGTGTTTTATCATTTACACGGATGTTAATGGAATGGAAACGAAACTGGAATGACATCAATCTAAAGCTTGCCATCAAGTTCTACCACTAACTGATGCTTGCTGAGGGAAGGAGAGTCAGGTTTTTTTTCTGAGATGTAGACCTTAGTAAGTTGCCTGCATGTGTGTGTGTGTGTGTGTGTGTGTGTGTGTGTGTGTGTGTGTGTGTTAATATCTAGGATCCCTATATGAGAGAATGCAAAGCCAGGATAGCTGCAACAACCTCAAGGGGGATAGAATTCCAGATATGTTTTGTTTAGTAGATACTGATCAAGAACTGACCCAGCATCAACAGGCTCCCAGACAGCCAAGCCCGTATCAGTGGATGAGCCAGGTGCTCGACAGAGATATGTTACTCTGATTGCCTACATTGACTGTCTCTAAGTAGCTGATTCCAGCAACAATGGCCACAAGATGACATAGTTTACTGTACTTTGGGTCAATTGTGATTCTAGCAGGGGGAAAATTACCAAAGCAAAATACTGTAGTTGATAAAGATTATTGTTTAGGAACACCATGAGTTTCACACAATCATACTTGATATGAAAATTATCCCACACATAATTAATCTTTGACATTTCAAAAAAGTATTTTAAGTGCAAGTAGCCCACAGCACCAATACACAGATATCAGTTGTCATTACACATAATTTGCTGGTGGATGAAGGATTCTAGTTGATAGAGGACTGGATGAGCTCTTTTGAACACTTTACATGGAGTCAGTATGATGCCTCATTAAAAGACAATGTCTCTCAAATCTTACATATCCAAGCATGCAAAGTACTAAATTATTTTTATTGCAAGGGCTCTTTTGCAGGAACTGATAAGAAAATAAATCTGAAGATTAACTAGTATAATTCTTACCAAAAGTTAACAGATGCCCCCAGAAAAATTGAGTCTGTCTGCAGTCCCCATTCTGTCCTCTAGGTGGGGCTGGCAGTCCCCATTCTGTCCTCTAGGTGGGGCTGGTCCCAACCTGTAGGTATTTAGTGACATCACACAGTTTGAACCCCAATTGGCTGCATGCAAGTAGGGCATGCAGAGACACATCAGCTTAGTTCTGTGCCAATTTACATTTAAACAACACATTGAAACGAATGAATCTCAAGGTAGGAGCTTGTCAGGCTTCAGTCAGATAAATAGGTAAGATACTAGTGGGATTTGTGGTAAACTGCAGAGCTGGGGGTCACTGCTGCTAAGGACTAAATTGGGCCCCAATACCATTTATATATTGAAGCTCTGACTCTCAATGTGATCACATTTGGAGATAGGGTATTAGGAGGAAATTAAGGTTAAATGAGGTCATATGGGTGGGGACTTACTCCAATAGAACTGTGGCATTATAAGAAGTGGGGATAAGCTTGTTGCCTTGCCCTCCTCATCTTATGCCCCCCTCCCTCTGTCTGTCTTCCCTCAAGTGAAAACACTATGAGACGTTAGCTATCTAAAAGCCAGGATGAGACATCTCACTAGAATTGTGCTAGCGTCTTGACCTTGACCAGTCCCCACCCAGACCTATATGGTAAATAAATTCGTTATTTAAGCCTAAGATATTTTTTTCCTGATGTGTAACTTAAAAAGCTGTATTCTTTGGTTTCTAAAATTAGAGAGAAGCTAGCCATCCATTCTTGATGTTTTCAGTTGTTTACATTAAAAGTAGCCCTCTTGATGTAACCTGTATTCTAACACACCAAGTCCAAAGGGCTAAGGTTCTCTAATTAGGTCTCCCAAGAAACTCAGAGATGTGAGCACTTCATCTGCAGGGCATCACAGCCTGGCAGAGGTCCACATCATCACTATGAGCAATTCAGTACAGAATGCCAAATATGGGAGAAATCACAGGAAGGGGACTTTCCAGTCCCATTTCTTGAAGAGGGATAGGTTCATCTCATCACACTTAGATTAACAAAGAAAGGATAAGGCAAGGCAGCCCCAAATCCCTTAAAATGAACTCAGAGACAAATGTCAATGTTCAAACCCACTTCCTGCCTGGAGAAGGAAAGCATTTGGAGGAACACAGCAAGGAGCAGCAGTGACTATTCATACGCAGCTTGAGAAGACAGGGGTTGGTACAGACTTGCAATAAAATGTCATGGATTGGGTTTTTTGGTATTTTTTCAATATTTTTTATTAGATATTTTCTTAATTGAAGGTCCAAGAAAGTCCCCTCATCCCAGGGATCTAGGCCAATGGTTGTCAACCTTCCTAATGCTGTGGCCCCTTAAAACAATTCCTCACAGTCGGGCGTGGTGGCACACACCTTTAATCCCAGCACTAGGGAGGCAGAGGCAGGGAGATTTCTGAGTTCGAGGCCAGCCTGGTCTACAGAGTGAGTTCCAGGACAGCCAGGGCTACACAGAAAAACCCTGTCTCGAAAAAACCAGACCAAACCAAACCAAAAACAAAACAAAACAGTTCCTCATGTTTATTAAATTATTTTGTTATTACTTCACAACTGTAATTTTGCTACTGAATCATGATGTAAATAATCGAATAGGCAAGATACCTGGTAAGTTGATAAGTGATTCCTATGAAATGACCCCATTTTTGTGCCCAAAGAGATTGGAACCCACAGGTTGAGAACCAGTGATCTCCGCAGAATGAACAGGAGAGAAAGCCAAAGAGGAAGCCTACAGAGAGTATGAGAACAGGAGGCAGCCAAGGTATGGCCAACTCAGAGGCAAAAGTCCGAGAGCACCTTAGGGAGAAGACAAAAGGTCCAGCACCCACTTTGCTGCAGAGCTGGGAAATCAAACAAGTGGACATGATTCCCAAGCAGCCAGGTGACATGGAAGAATTTTTCTCCATCATTGACCTTATTTTCAGCCACCTGGAAGTATAGTGTCACACTAACGAAGAAAATGCTGGTGAACCTGGTTTTCTTGAAATGGGAATACATTAAAAATGAACAATAGCATTTCCTGATTCAATGGCATTATAAAACCCTGCCTTAGGTTTTGGTTCCTTCAGCTGATAACTTGAAGGCCCTGACTCGAGAGCAAATGCTTCATTTAGGGTGTGCTCTCAAGAGACACAGATGGAGAATGGAGAAGTGGAAAAGGAACAGGAAGGACATTGAAACAGGGTATTTTCAAGTCAGTGACCACTGGAGGCCCTCGAGTGCAGTCCAGAGAATTCTGGGAGTTAGGCCACCTGAAGGCAAAGGACCTGGGATATCCATACCTAGAGAAGGGGGTAGTTTCATGCATCCCTGGAACACTCCTTTCTTTATGTTAGTATGTAGGAGGGGCAAGTGACAGACAGACAGGCAGGCAGACACACAGACACACACACACACACACACACACACACACACACACACACACACACACTGGAAGGGATGTTGGAAATAGTTGTGTGGTTTGGTGCATACTTGAGGAATTCAGTGGCTTCCCTTTACGTCTTTGATTCCTATGAGGAGAACCCAAGTGAGGGACCTTTGAAAGCTACTTGAAGTTAAAAGAAAGGCTTAAAGTGCACAGGGATATGTCTGATGTGATAATGCACACAGCACATTGTCTTCTTCTTTGTCTCGGTTTCTTGGGCTGCTGCTTATCCGAAGGGCAAATAAGTGTCCCATGCAACTTCTGTCTGAGTCAGCAACATGTACATCACCAAGGAGCTGAAACCCAGAGATCTTGGGTCCCAGCCTAGAGCTTCTGAATTGTCATCTCCATTTTAATATGACTCCAAGGTGAAAATTATGCACAGTAGAATTTGAAAAGAACTAGTATAGATGATTGTGTTTGTTAATTGTTTCATCTGTATGGTAAGTACCCAGAGGGACCATATCTCAAACTAAAAACAATGTTTTTGTTCAGTTCCACCTAGTGGGGGGGGGAAAGATTTGCTGAAGGAAAAGAAAAAAGTGTCAACCTAGTGGCCTAGGTGTAATCGCAACAAAGAAGGCATAGTTTAGCTTCTCAAAAATTTCCTTTATATATTTCTGCGATGCTTGGTTTTACTGTCAGCCTGTTTATTCCCCTGTTTTCCCTTTATTCCTTTAATTGACAAAGTTAGCAGCTGTGCCTAGGAAGTCTGAACCATTCTAAAGCCACTCAAGTGATGCAGAATGGTTTGTTGCTGTTACTGTTGCTTCTTTTTCTTTTCTTTTTCCTTTTCAAAGACAGAGAGCAGAGAAAGATTTTAGGAAAAGAAAGAACAACCCAAAATCCCCAAGATTTTTTAAAATGACGTCTTGATATAGGTAGTTGGAAAGGAATAAAAAGGCATAAAAAAGATTCTTTGAAAAGGAAAAAGAAACAAAACTATGCTAAAACCTAAGTTATAAAGAAAAGATTCAAGTTGTATGTGGATGTAGATGTATCGGTTATGTCCAAAGGTATAACTAACCCTAAATGAACTTAAGAAGGAAAGGAATTGACAACTGTGAAAAATATATTGAAAACATTTTTTTTTTAGCCAATGTCCTGGTAGAATATTTGTGTTCACCAAAATATATTCAAGTTGTATGTGGATGTAGATGTATCGGTTATGTCCAAAGGTATAACTAACCCTAAATGAACTTAAGAAGGAAAGGAATTGACAACTGTGAAAAATATATTGAAAACATTTTTTTTTTAGCCAATGTCCTGGTAGAATATTTGTGTTCACCAAAATATATGTAAGAATATCCCCCACAGTGCTATCTCTAAAAGACAATAAGTAAAGAGTAACTAACGGGATATCACCAGCAGAAAAAAAAAATGAACTGTGGAAAGCAGGGAATGCTACCGTCAACAGTATCAGTGCCAAGCCAACTACAACTACACAGCGTTGTAGAACAATCTCTAGTGGAAGCAGTGAGAGCTTCTGTCTACCACCATGCACACAAACAGGCCAAACTAATATGTGGAATCTACGGTGTTTGAGATAGGATACTGGTATTTGCTAAAGGAGCATTAAGAGGGCTTCTGAGAAATGCCCATGCTCTGATTCTGAATCTGGAGGCTAGCAACAAAGCTGTGGCCAGTTTGTGAACATTTTTTTTCAAACCATACAAGTTATAATGTATATGATTTGTATTTCAATAAAGTTTAATTCAAAATATGTATATATAAACTCCATCCACTTTCACAGATGAGATGAAAAATCTAAACAATGTTCATGAAATGCTAATTGACGTGTTTGCCTACCTCACTACTAATGGAGCTGTGTAGGTCATAAATATTATCCTAGTAAATAGTAGCACCAAGATCTTGGCTCGTTTATTAACTGTGACTATAACAAACATTTGGCTCCATTCAGAGAACCAGATCTACTGAATCAAAGGTAATAGGCTCTATAATTACCCTGAACATGTAATATATTCTGTCAAAAAGTTAAACATCTAGACAACAAAACACCAGCTGAGCTCAGTTGGACTGATTGTCCCGGAAGTTTTAGTATCATACAGAGTCATGTGTAGAAGTTAAAAAATAAAAAGCCCAGCTGGGGACTAGGTGTTTAATTCAGAAGTCGAGTTAAATACTAATTTCTGGGTTCAATGCCTAGAACCAGAAAATAAAAGCAAGTCACATTGTTACTCTTCTAAATGTGTTTAAAAGAAAAAAAACCCACATTGATAGACAACCTAATTTTCTTCTCCCCCTTCATGTCTTCAGATCATGAATTTCAATGGCAGAAACACATGTTCACAAACATCTTTGGTGCCCATTCCCTAGATTCACTCACACACACACACACACACACACACACACACACACACACACACAGAGAGAGAGAGAGAGAGAGAGAGAGAAGATCACTAGTGTTATTGCAGAGCTCATGCTGCAATGAACAATACCATAAGAACAGTGAAGTTAGTTCCTTTGTTATCCCCCTTTTCCTATGTTAACATCTAGATACAGACTGACATAATGGAACATTTGAGAGCCAGACAGATAGCACAGCAGGTAGGGGCCACTGAATTAAGCCTCATGACCTGAGGTCAATCCCCAGAACCTGAATAGTGAAGGAAGAGCACTGACTCCTAAAAGGTGTTCATTGAGGACCTTCTGTAGTGTGTGTGCTCCCAGAAACAAATACACGCATACATATATTTAATTAAAATGAAAATTCACATGTTTAAACCTCAAAGTCAACATGTCAATTTGTTAAACTCTGGGAGTCAGTTTTATAATTAAAAGGACCATAAATAAATAAATAAATAAAATATAACAGTGGTTATCTCTGATCTCTGGGGAAATAGCAATTCCCTCTTGTCTGGGAACCTTAATTATGATCTTCAAACATAAATCTATTAGATTCCTATATTTACTAGAATCATCAGCACTAATTCCAGACACATAGGTGTTTTTTTAAAAAAAGAGAGAACATTTACCATGGGAAGGGTCGTGCACATTTATAATCCTAGTACTCACTCAGGAGGCTGAGGCAAGGGGAGGGAGAGGGGGGAGGGGGAGGGGGGAGGGAGAGGAAAAGAGAGACTTTACTTTGTAGTGTTCATGTGCTGAAAATCACATTAGAGAGTTCAAATGCACAATTCATTCACCAATATGCCTCAAAAATCTACTATACTCCAAATACTATTGTGGACACTAAGGATAAAGAACATTAAAAAAATAACAAATGCAAAGAAATAAATTGGCAGTAAAGGGTTAAGGTAAGAACAAGGGTGTCTTAGTGGGCATTTTAGGTTAGTTCATCAAAGGGCGCTATTAAGCTCATATATATTTGAATGATGAACTGGCCAGAGATCGATGAAGGGGATGTACAAAGAAAGCATTCTAAGAACAAAAAGCTCAATGACCCAAACACAAAGTGAGGAAATTCTGGAAATGAAAAATCTGGGCATTTGATCAGGAACTGAAGAGGCAAACATCACCAATGGAACATATGAGATGAAAGAGGGAATCACAGGTGTTGAGGATATGAGAGAAGAAATGATACATCAAAAAAAATAAACTTCAAACCAAAACTAATCAAAAAAGATGGGAAAGGACACTGCATACTCATCAACGGAAAAATCCACCTAGGTGGCCTCTTAATTCAGAAAATCTATGCCCCAAACACAAGGGCACCCACGTTTGTAAAAGAAACACTACTATAGCTTTAGTCACACATTGACTCTCACGCTCTAGAACAAAAAGAAGCAAGGCACCCAAACTCAGGGCTGAAATCAATACAATAGAAAAAAAATAGAACAATACAAAGAATCAATTAAACAATTAATTCTTTGAGAAAATCAACAAGATAGACAAACCCTAATCCAAGCTAACTAAAAGAGAAAGAGATAACATCCAAAATAAAAACAAAATCAGAAACAAAGTGTGTGGGGGGAGGAACATAACAACAGACACTGAGGAAACCCAGAAAATCATAAAGACATTTTTTAAAACCTGTGTTCTAACAAATTAGAAAATTTTTAAAAAGTCGATAATTTTATTGATAGATACCACTTACCAAAGTTAAGATCAGGTAAACAATATAAATAGGCCTATAACTCCAAAGGAAATAGATGCAATCATTAAAAGTCTCCCAACAAAAAATAAAAACATTTTTTAAAATTAAAAATAAATAAATAAAGCAATAAATAAAGCTAGAGAAAGTACCCAAGGAGCTGAAGGGGTCTCCAACCCTATAGGTTGAAGAACAATATAAACTAACCAGTACCCCCAGAACTTGTATCTTTAGCTGCATATGTAGCAGAAGATGGCCTAGTGGGCCATCACTGGGAAGAGAGGCCCCTTGGTCATGCAAACTTTATATGCCCCAGTACAGGGGAACGCCAGGGCCAAGATGTGGGAGTGGGTGGGTAGGGGAGCAGGGCATGGGATGGGGGAGGGTATAGGGAACTTTCGGGATAGCATTTGAAATGTAAATGAAGAAAATATCTAATAAAATTGGAAAAAAAGAAAAAAATTAAAAATAAATAAATAAAGCAAACCCAGAGCCAGACGGCTTTAGCACAGAATTATACCAGACTTTCAAAGAAGAGCTAATGCCAATGCCACAATATCAAATTAGTCCACAAAACAGAAATAGAAGGAACATTGCCAAATTTATTTTATGAGGACACAGTCACCTGATAGCACACAAAGATTCAACAAAGAAATAGAATTGCAGACCAAATTACCTCATGAACATTGATGCAAAAATACTCAATAAAATCCTTGCAACCCAAATCCAAGAGCACATAAAACAGATTCTCAACCATTATCTCGTATGCTTCATCCCAGAGACGCAAGGAGAGTTCAACAGATTGAAATCTATCAATGGACTCCACCATATAAACAAACTGAAAGAAAAAAAAATCCACATGGTCATCTCAATAGATGTTGAAAAAGCCTTTGACAAAATCTAACACACACATCCATGATAAAAGTCTTGGAGAGAATAGAGATACAAGAGACATACCTAAACATAATAGAAGTAATTAACAGCAAGCATACAGCTAAAATCAAATGAAATGGAGAGAAACTCAAAGCAATCCCACTAAAATTAGGAACAAGACAAGGCTATCCACTCTCTCCATATCTAACAGTGCTTGAAGTTCTAGCTAGAGCATAAGACAACTAAAGGAGATCAGGGGGATGCAAAATGGAAAGGAAGAAGTTGGAGTATTGATATTTTCAGATGATAAAATAGTTTAAATAAGTGACCCTTAAAACCCCAGCAGGAAACTCCTACAGATGATAAATACCTTCAGCAAAGTGACTGGATACAAAATTAACTTAACAGAAATCAGTAGCCCTCCTTTATACAAATTACAGACTGAGAAAGAAATCAGGGAAACAATAGCCACAAATAATATAAAATACTTTGTATATATATATTGGGGTAACTGTAACCAAGCAAGTGAAAGACTTGTATGATAAAACTTCCAGTCTTTGAAGAAAGAAATTAAACAAGATATCAGAAAATGGAAAGAGCTCTTATGCTCATGGATTTATATGATTAACATAGTAAAAATGGTCATCTTACCAAAAGCAATCTACAGATTTAATGCAATTCCCACCAAAATTCCAACACAATTCCTTACAGACCTTGAAAAAACAATTCTTAAAATCATGTGGCAAAACAAACAAACAAAAACCAGGATAGGTAAAACAATCATATACAATAAAAGACCATCCAGAAGAAGCGCCAACCCCAATTTCAAGCTATACTACAGAGCTATAGTAATAAAAACCACATTTCTGCCATATACACAATGGAAAACATCTTCAAAAATGGTTCTGGTCAAACTGATATCTGCATGTAGAAGAATACAGATAGATCCATCTCTATCACCCCGCACAAAACTCAAGTCCAAGTGGATCAAAAACATCAACATAAAGGCAGATCCACTGAAGAGCTCCATAGACTACATCAGATATGTAGAAGAGAATGTGGAGAATAGTCTTGAACTTACTGTCTCAGCAGACAACATTTTGAACAGAACATTAGTGCAAGCACTAAGAACAACAATCAATCAATGGAGCCTCATGAATCTGAAAAGCTTCTGTAAGGCAAAGAACACTGTCAAAGGGACAAAGCAGCAGCATACAGAATGGGAAAGATTTTCACCAACACCACATCTGACTAATATCCAAAATACATAAATAACTCAAGAAACTAGATATCAACAAAAAAACAAATAACCCAATAAAAATGGGGTACAGACTTAGAGAATTCTCAGTAGAGGAATATTAAATGGCTTTGAAACATTTAAAGTCATCAGGGAAATGCAAATCAAAATGACTTTGAGATTCCATCTTACATCTGTCAGAATGGTTAAGACCAATAATACAAGTGACAGTTCATGCTGGCGAGGATGTGGAGCAAGGGGAATAGTCCTCCAATTCTGGTAGGAATGCAAACTTGTACAATCACTTTGGAAATCAATTTGGTTGTTTCCAGAAAGCTGGGAATAGTTCTGTCTCAAGATCCAGTTATACCACCCTTGGGGATATACCCAAAGGACACTTGCTCAAACATGTTTACTGAGGCTTTATTCATATTAGCCAGAAACTGGGAACAACTTAGATTTCCCTCAACAGAAGAATGGATAAATAAAATGCGGTTCATTTATATGATGGAGTATTGCTCAGCTGTTAAAAAATTGACATCATGAAATACGCAGGCAAATGGATGGAACTAGAAAAAATCATCCTGACCCAGAAAGATGGTAGGTACTCACTTATAAGTGGACATTAGCTGTTAAGTAAGTGATAATCATGCAGACCCAGAGAGGTTAGGTAAAAAGGAGGAATCTAGTGGGGGATACATGGATCATCATGGGAAGAAAAAATAGTACAGATTTTGCAGATGGACTGGGGGCAATTGGTGAAGGGAGCAGGATGGATTGGGTTGGGGGGGGAGGGAAATAGTATAGGGAGAGATGGCTGGAATTGAGGGGTGTTTGGGGGTGGTATGGAACCCTAGTACAGCAGTGGAAACTTCCTAGAATCTATGAAGGTGATCCTAATGAGGATTCCTAATAATGGGGGTTCCAGAGTCTCGTAGCCAAGCAAAGCTTCTAGTGGAGTGACCAGGTTACATTCAATTAAGTTGTTGGCCAAGGGGGTTCCATGGAAATCTCCAAACAACTCAGGCTGATGCTAAGATAAAGCGTTGCTCTCTGCAAGCTGACAGCAGGGCCCCATCACTGAGGACACCATCCACAAAACTCATTGAGCATGGAGAAGGGAAGCAAGTGCCTACATGGAGCCTTCATACCTACGTTCTAGTCTCTTTGGTGGAGAAAGGTAAACTACAGGCTACCAAAAGAAAAACATCAACCCAGCCACAAAACCTTTGACTTATAATCTGTTCTGCCTCATGGATATCCTTGGGCAATGGCAGTGCAGCTATTATCTAAGTATTTGTATGTGAGTGTGTAAACAGGTAGGTCTCTGATATTTGTATCTGCCCTTGGTCTCTTTTCCTTCTATTGCGTTGACACATTTAACTTTGATATAAAAATTTTTGCTTCATCTTATTATGTTTGATTTTGTTTGGTTGTTATCTCTTAGAAGAAGCCTGTTCTTTTGTAATTAGAGACAGAAAAGGATTAGAATCAGAGAGGAGGGAAGGTGAGAAGGAACTGGGAGGAGCCGAGGGAGGGGAAAATATAATCAGGATCTCTTGTATGACAAAAGAATTTATTTTCAATTAAAAAGTGAAAAAAATTGCTCTTCAAAGGCTAGCATGGTAAGTTGGGAAAGTGATGGCTCTATTTGGCAACATAGACTTCATCAGGAACTGAGGACAGCCTCATAATCCCAACTGGATCCAATGATGGGAAAATGCAGAACAGTTTAGTATAAGCATCCTTTGAAGATTTCCTCTGAGAATGACCAGATGGAGAGGAAATGTGGAACTATGGGAGAGAGTAGATATTAGAATGTAAGAAGAAGCTTATAGGAATGGTTCAGGAAATGGTTTCATTAAAGGGAGAATCAAAGAGAGCAAAGAACTAAGTCCAAGGGCTAGGGATATAGCTCACTAGTAGAACATTTGCCTAACAAATATAAAGCACTATGTTCATTCTCCTGTACTAGAAAGAAAAGTCCATCACAATTGGGCAAACTAAGTATGTATGTTAATAAATTATAAAGCATTAAAAACATAGGAATTCATGAGTTTCTATCAATAATAAATAAATGAATATATAAATAAATAAATAGGGGAGACAGCATGGCTCTTGCCTAGACTAGCTAGAGTTAGAAAAATCATTATTTTCAACCATCACATTAAAGATTGATCAGGCAAAAATCATCACTAAAGCTAGTGGGAAGTATTAATGATGAGCAGAATATCTGTGTCTTCCCAAAGCTCTCTGATTTTTAAAGGAGAAGGAAATAGCTGTAGTTATCCAGTGAGGAAATGATACAACACCTTCATCAGGTGGTCAGAGTAATCACCAGCAACAAGCAGGAGCTGGACATCAAGAGTCTCCAAGATGCCATGCTCTGAGAAAGACACATCTGTGCAATATTCTCGCTCCAAATGTATAACCTAAGCTGATCACAAGAAACACTAGACAAGCACAAATGAGGGGTATTTTAACCCTAGAAAGGCAGAGCTGGGGAGATAGCCCAATTAGAGAGTGCTTGCCTAGCATGCACAAATCTCTGGGTTCAACACCCAGTAGTACATAAACCAGATGTGCTGGAGATACACACTTGTAATCTCAACATCTAGGAAATGAAGGCAGAAAGATGAGAAGTTCAAGGTCTTCTTTAGCAACATCATGAGTTCTAGGGCAACTTATACATGTGACCCATAAACAAGCAAATAAATAATATGAGAGAGTGGTCTCTGTATTCATCATAAGCATCAATGTCCTTTACAGGATATAAAAATGGTTGTTTGTGATGGCACATACCTTTACTACAATACTTCAGAGGCAGATCTCTGTGAGTTCCAGGTTGTCCAGTCTACCCTGTCTTTAGAAAACAAGGCGGGGTAGAAAGGGTAAGAAAGTTGGGGAGGAAGAGAGAGAAGGAGGGAGGAGTGAGAGGTAAGAAAAGAAAGACTTCGAAAATAATCCAGACTAAAATGGACTAAGAGACAGGACAAGTAAATGCAATTGCAGTCCTAAAGCAGATGCTGTACTAGAAGATAGAGGTGCTGCATAGGGCCTTATCAATGGAATAGAAATAGTAGATTAGATAACAGTATCTTATCAGTGTTAAATTTACTGAATTGATAACAGGACTGTAGTAATGTAAGTGAATATTTGTATTGTTAGGAAATTCACACTTATGGGGAGTAAAGGGTCACAACATCTGTAACTTATTTTCTAGCGGTTCAGAAATAAAAGTGTGTACAGGACTAAGAGTGCAAAAGATAAGGGAGATGGGGTGAAATGTTAGCTTTTTAAAAATCCAGACAAAGGGTACATTGACATTCTTTTTCCTGTCTTCATGTTTTATAATTTGCTTATAACGTTATTTATAAGTAAGAAATCGGGGGGTGGGGGAATACATTCTTGGGAAGACAGAGAAAACCAGAGGTCCAGAGCCCAGAAAAGACATTGCTGTGATACAACAGGGGCATATCCTCCACAGTTTCACAGTAATGGTGAGGAGTGTTGTATTTCTACAAATATGAGTGTGTCAGAAGTTTGAGATGGTGCCAATATGAAAAGATTCCTGTCTAATGAGCTCAAGTCAAGTGCAAAGGAAATAAAAGAAGGTGTAAAACAGTTCTTTTGGGGCACTGGGAGGCAAAACCAGTGCACAGCAGGATTACTAGCCAACTGGGGACACACTAGGGATTGCTAAGATCCAAACTGGCCCTAGACATTGGTGTTTAGTTTTTAAACTCCTCACATGATTCTAACAGACAGCTTTCCGGAGCTCTGTGCTAAAGCAGTTTCTCAACTCCAGTACTGCTAACATATTGCCAGGGGACATTCTTTATAGGGGAGGGGTACCTTGTACATCATAGCATGTTCTGCAGCATCTATAGTTTTACCCATTAGATGTCAGTTAGGATAACAAAGATGTCTCCAGACATTGGTAGAAATAATTGAGAATCCCTAAATTATGAGAGCAAAGAGCCATGGCTATAAATAAAGGGCAAGGATTGTTCTCTCTTTCCACCATGGGTTCCAGAGACTGAACTCAGGTCACCAGGTTTGCCCACCAAGCACCTTTACTTGCTGAGAACTATGGCTTCTGCTATGAGCATTTGAAAGTACAGAAGCTTATACTCGGGAGGCAGAGGCAGAGGGATTTCTGAATTTGAGGCCAGCCTGGTCTACAAAAGTGAGTTCCAGGACAGCCAGGGCTATACAGAGAAACCCTGTCTCGAAAAAAAAAAAAAAAAAAAAACAAAAGAACAACAAAAAAAGAGAATCAAAGCTCAGCTCTCCTACTTATCTTTTGGTACCAAACTCCTCTTGGCCTTAGTTTCCTCTTCTGTAAAATAATAAGATTCTTGCCTCTGGTGGTTGAGAAGATTAAATGAGCTCATACAAATGAAGCAGAAAGAGTGCACCCACTGGGCAAATAGCAGCTAGCAGCTATCATTGTCACTATCACAATCAGAAATGCATTGGCTAGCAGAGTGTGTCTGCTAATTAATGAACTGCTTCTCCTAGAGCAGTGCTTCTCATCCTTGTTAAAGCTGCAACCCCTTAACACAGTTTCTCATGTGATGGTGACCCCTGACCCTAAAAGTATTTTCATTGCTACTTCATAACTGTAGTTTTGTTACTTATATGAATTATAATGTAAATATCTGATATGCAAGATAGTTGATATATGACCCTTGTGGGAGTTGTGACCCACAAACTGAGAACCAATGCCCTAGAGTATATTCAATACAAAAAAAGTCCATTTACCATTGCTCCGAAAGGTATAGCATATTGAGTTTCTCTTACGATTTTTATCTGCTTTCTTACAGATCCTAGGCATAATTCTGAAGCCTGTGCAGCCATTCAACATTCAACGCATATTTTAGGAGTACCTCCTATACTAATATTCTAGATCTTGATAAAACCTTGACACATTGAGAAAAATATACAGAGTTTTTGTCCTTTTGGTATTTATTGTCTATCAAGGGAAAAGGTGAGAAATCGGTAGACAAACTGATGTATAATAGAGTTACAGGTAATAAATAATACTATCACTAAAACCTGAAGTGGGATAAGAACAAGGAATTCTACAGTGTTAGGTGAGACTAATGCTGAGAAGGAAGTATTCAGAGGACTCTAGTGAAACTAGGAAACAAGGTAGGATGTTACCTGATCGAATGATGTTCCAGGCAGGAAGCACAGCATATTCAAAGGCAGGCAAATGTGTGGTTTAGATGAGAAACTGTGAAGGCTGGTGTGCTTACAGAAGTGTGAGAAGAAAATAGATAAAGGAGGCTGCAGTGGGCATCTAGAGATTGGTTCTAACTGTGGTAGGAGGTCATGAGAAAGTTTTGTGCTATGGGATTATAAGGCTGCCTTTATTGGCTAGTCTGTGGGGTCAAGAATGCTTTAGCAATTACATGACCATTAGAGAAAGGAAAATGATTAGTTATCTCTGGTTAAGTGCACTAACTGCTCTTCTGATGGTCATGAGTTCAAATCCCAGCACCATATGGTGGCTCACAACCATCCATAATGAAATCTGATCTGACGCCCTCTTCTGGTACCTCTGAAGACAGCTATAGTGTACTTAGATATAATAATAAATAAATCTTTATAAAAAAACATAATCTAATAGAAAAAGAAATGTGTGTGGATACAAACCAGCAAAACCCAGAGAGTTATTAATTTTTTAAATCAAATTAAAATATCTCTCCTCTATTATTATTTTGTGTGCTTCCCTCTAGGTGTGGTGGTACTGGTGAGGGAGACACCCAGTCAGCGATGGAGACTGAGAGGGAATCAGTGCGTTCATGTGTGCCATGGCACCAGGGTAGCAGTCAGAAGATAACTGCCTGAATTGGGTTCTCTCCTTCCGTCATGGGTTGCAGGAATCAAATTCAGGACATCAGGCTTGCAAGGCAAATCACCTTTACTTGATGAGCAATCTTGCTGGCCCCGAACAGCTTTATAAAGCAGCACTTTACAAACTGTGCCAGGAAATCATATGAAAGCATGAGCGAACCAACTTAGAAGATCATCATCATGTTGAAATGAAAGAGAACAGATGGAAGAGTATGAAAAACATCAGAATATAATACATATACATTGAGAGATTTTTGTTCCAATTATATACACATATGCTTAAACAGGATTGAAATATAAAATACATTTTCACTGAAAATGGTGGTCAAGAAAGTTTGAAAAATACTACAAAACTATTGTATTCACACACATATATGGTAAAAATCGCCCCTTTATTTCCTCCCTCCCATACTGTCCCTAGCATACATCCAGGAGAACATTATTAAAATTCTCCATAGATGGTCTCTTCATAATCTTGTTTAAATAAAACCACTTGTGTTAATTCCACATGAACTTCTCCAAGAAAATCAATATTGAACCCCCAAAGCCAGAAAGCAAATAAAATAATTGCAAGCACAACAACAAAATATCAAATTAAACGCGAGACTTTTAACAAGCTAAAAATGTTAAGAAATGTTCTAAAGATATGAGCAGCCACCTGAACTTTACAACAAAGAGTACATTTCGAAGATTTCCCAGTCAAGTCAGAAACAGCTACTCAACATTATCTTAGAAGGAAGCCAGGCCACTAAGGCAGAATAAAGTGAGGTAAGAACTTTAGGGGGAGATTCCTCTACTATGTCATTCAAAGACAATTTGATGGTGCACCTTGAAAAATCTAGGAAAAGCAACCGAAAAACTGCCAAATAAATGAATTAACAGCAAGATGGCCCGAGTATAAGATAGATCTCTATACAAATAAATAGCCTTCCTATTTAACAGTATAGAAATTGGGAGCTGAAAAAGGGCTGGAGGTATGTATAGCACACCTAAAAGCAACAGGTATTACATACCCCTAAACAATGTAGACATCAACCTAAAGAATGCACAATACAGTTGAGGCTACTGTTCAGTTAGTAGAGTGTTTCCATAGCATGTGAGAAGCTGTCCAACTGAGAAGCTGGGTTCGGTTCCCAGCACTACTATAAACCCAGTGTAGTAATCTCAGCACTCGGGAGGTAGAGATCGGAGGATGATCAGAAGCTCAAGATTATACATACTGAGTTCAAGTTTGAAGGCAGCATTGGATACATGAGACTCAATCTCAAAAGAAAAAATTAAAAGACCTTCAGTATCGTATTAGTACCAGAGCTGCACATCGATAAATGGGATACAATAGAGAGATCAAAATCAACCCACAAATGTCCATTTGTAATAATGGAGTCAAGAGGATAGAATGGAGAGGAAGGAGAGCCTTTTTAACTAATGATGTTGGAATTGGATATTTATATGTAAAAAGCAAACCTTAATTATGATTTCATATTATATACATATGTACATGTGGGGGAGGGAGATCAAGCAAAAATAAAATATGTAGAAAATACAGGAGAAAATCTTAGTAGTCTTAGGATAGACAAATATTATTAGACTGGCTAATAAAATATTACCCAGGAAAAAAACAGCTTGAGAAATTAGACTTTATCAACATGAAAAAGTTCTGCTCTTCAAAGTAAAAATCATTAGGAAAATTAAAAGGTAGACCACCGACTGAGTGAAGCTATTTGTCACACATATGTCTATTTTGTATCTTATTTTTATGCAGAACCCATGCTTCCAAAACCAAACACTCTGAGGGGCTAAAAAGAGTAGCCCCCCCTAGCCCTCTGAAGACACCCTTTCTACCCTGGGAATCTGGTAAGGGAGCCAGTGCCCTCTCAAAGACGGGCTGTAAGCAACTTGTCACATGACGCGTGTTGTTGTGGGGACCAAGTTGGACAGATCCGCTGCAGTCCCCTCCCAGTGCCCTCTCCACTCTGGATGTTGAATTGCCGCCTGTTTGTTACGACGCAGATATTTAAACTTCTTACTCCTTTATAGTTTATGTATGTATGTTGTATTAATAAAGCATTTGTGCATATGTTAAAAAAAAAAAGAGTAGACTTCACAGGCTACACACCTATGACCAAAGAATAAGGCAGAGCAAACTAAAGCCCCCAGTAGGTACTATTACAGACCCACAGAAAAGACTCAAAACAAAACCCAAAGCCATCAAGGATACATATGAAAGTCGCTTTGTAGTATAAGAATACAATGACACTGCTAGTAGGCTGTGATATATATAGTCTCCCTCTCTCTTGCTCTCTCTCTCTCTCTCTCTCTCTCTCTCTCTCTCTCTCTCTCTGTGTGTGTGTGTGTGTGTGTGTGTGTGTGTTTGGATAATGACTAGGAGAGACACAGTGATTCACTCAAAACACAACATAAATTAAATAAGGTGGAGCAGCCCAGATGTTTTCTCTGAAAGGCAAAACAAAACGAAACAACTGAAGCATTGTCAAGCCCTTATCGTTGAGAAAGACTTGAGATAGTGGTGCTTTCAATGTACAATTAAAAAGTGAACACCAGCCGGGTGTGGTGGCACACACCTTTAATCCCAGCACTCAGGAGGCAGAGGCAGGTGGATTTCTGAGTTCGAGGCCAGCCTGGTCTACAAAGTGAGTTCCAGGACAGCCAGGGCTATACAGAGAAGCCCTGTCTCGAAAAAAAAAAAAAAAAGAACACCAACAAAAATAATGTTAAAAACAAACCAACAATACCAAGTGCAGTGCACCAGGACTTCCCATTCCTCAGTGGCAGGAAAGCCAAATTGGACAAGCAGGGCCGGGGATGAGCATGACAGGTAGAGCACTGACTTAACATGCGTGAGGCCCTGGGTCTAATCCCAAGTACCATAGAACCAACAACCCACAAAATGATATAACCACTCTGGAAAAGTTAAAGGGGGTTTTAAAAATAAACTTAAGTTGCCATTCAAAACAGCATCCTTACTTTTAAATATTAAACCAAGGGAAAGGAAAATGTAAGCTTGTGCAACATGCTATCTGTGGATAATTATATTGGTTTTACTCATAACTACCAAGAGCTGATGAGTGGATAAAGTATGGAATACTACTCAGAAATAAAGAGAATAATGGGAATATTAACCAACAGAGATAAGATCTCAGAGGTATTATCTTAGGTAGTAGAAACTAGACCAAGAAGGCTATCTCGTATGTGATTTCATTCATGGGCTAGACTGGAATACACAAAATTATAGAGACTGAGAGTGGAGGGAGAGGTTGAATACACAGAATCAATAGGGAAGTTTTAGAGGTGGTGAAGTTCTATATTTTGATATGGTGGTAGTTACATGACTACATGTGTTTTTAGAATATTACACTAGGGGCTGTAGAGATGGCTCAGCGGGTAAGAGACTGCTCTTCTGAAGGTCTTGAGTTCAAATCCCAGCAACTACATGGTAGCTCACAACTACCTGTAATGAGATCTGATGCCCTCTTCTGGTCCGTCTGAAGTCAGCTACAGTGTACTTATGTATAATAATAAAATAAATCTTTAGAAAAATTAAAATCACATCTTAAAAGGGTGATATTTTTTGTAAATAAATTTTAAAAACACACAAAATAGACTCAAGAATGAAGTGGATTTATAAAATAGAAGTGTTCACCAGAATATTTTAGAGACTTTATTTTCTGATTATTTTCCCCAAATGTTTCACCTCCACCACCTCCCACCAGGCCCCTGGAGTAAGTTCCACAAAGACAAAATAACTATGTGGTTTTGAAACCATAAACATTTTAAAAGAACACTTGCTCTTAACATAGGCGCCTTTCCCAGGTCTTTACTGAAGTTAGACACAAGTTGTGACATCCCTCACCCCTTGGAGTCCCTAGAATGACTGCCTCAGCCACGGAAAATCAGCCTCTTTTGCTGGCTTTCCATAACACCTGAGCAAACTTACTTTGCCATTTCTGGAAACTGCCTCATGGTACCAAAAACAGTGGATTTCCTGGCCAAACCCACCAACAAAATTCCATTTCTCAGTCTTTTTCTCTCTCTGCTGAGCAGCCCCGTATCCATGATTAGAGTGGCATTTTTCCCCCTTTTCTGTATTTCTGACATTTTTTTTCTGTGGAAAAGTACACACACCTGTAATCTGCAAAGCTTAGAGCAAGAATGATTCCCACACACAACACTGATGCTGACCCTGCATTTCCTCAATGCCTTACAGTAGCTAGACTTGCTTTATCTCCCATTTAATGAAAGTCACCTTGCAGAGATGTGGGAATCTGATCAGGGCTGGCATGGTGCTGAGGCATGGAAAACAATATCCCTGAATAGCTACAAAATTTGGCTGCTTTTTATCTTCCAGCTTTGCATTTGACCCATATGAGCAGCCAAAGAGAGTAAAGTCCATGTCATTCTAGATCTCACCTAAGCAAAATCTCATAAGCCACTAAAGACCCTGCAAGTAACTTGGAAATAGTACACACCTTTTCAGTTGGCTTACAGATTCTTTTGACACCAAACTTAAATGTATCATGTATTAACAAACTCTTTAAAAATGTTTTGTTGTTGTTGTTATTATTGTTGTTTTTGAGACAGGGTCTCATGTAACCAAAGCTGGCCTTACATACACTACATAGCCAAAGACGACCTTGAAATTCTGATCCTCTGGCCTCAACTTTCCCAGAGCTGGGGTAATAGATGACCACCACCATGTGCAGTCATAATTAAACGTCTTTTAAAATAATGATGCTCAAGAAGTTCAAGTCCCTGAAGAAAAAACTGAAGATCTCAGAAGATGGAAAGATCTCCCATGCTCACGGTTTGGCAGGGTTAATATAGTCAAAATGGCCATCTTGCCGAAAGCAAGAATAATGATGCTCTTAATGCACCATTAATCATTAATATTAATAGCAAAAGCAACAAATTCTGCCATACCATGCATGACCAGGGTTCCATAAGCTTAAGATAGCCAAGAAGAAGTTCAGATCTACAAGAACTGCAGAAGCTATCCTAATGATCCTTTATCCACCATCCCCACCAAGCTGAAGCCTAAGCAAATCAGACACAGTCCTGGTACAAGACAGGATCTACTAGGTAATTTGTGGAGCACAGAACAAAACCAAACCAGATCCTTTTCTTTAAAAAAAAAAGAAGAAGAAGAAGAAGAGTTATCCCAGTATTACACCAAGTGCAGGTAGCCGGTGAAGGCAGCTAGCTTTGTTATCAGAGCCTCGGGTGGCTGGAAAGTTGGTAAGAAAAGCAAAAATATTTCACGATTAAACAAGTAGCAACTGATTAATCTGTTTCAGCGCGAGTGTAGTGTGTCTGGGTTAGAGATGAGGTTGGGAAGTTTTCAGAGTTTCATCTTGTCTCCTGACCTCCCGTTTTTCTTAAGCTTTTCAGCCTGTTGGACAAAAAGCAGTTCTGTAGAGGCGAGCAGAGTGTGATCCATGAGGAAGCAGGACCAACTGAAAGCTTTGGACAGAAATGCCGACTCTTGGGTCTCACCCCAGACCTACTGAATCAGAGCCTCATTTTAACAAGCTCCCAAGGGATTCACACATCTGTGCCAGGCCAGACTAGAAGTGTTCTTGTAGAAGCAACCATGGGAGACTTCGGTGTCATGCTCATGTGAGGTGGGTCAGCTCTTTCTTCCCTTCACTTTGTACAAGGCTCTGGAATTTTGAAACCCAAGCTCAGGTGGAGACACATACATCCCAAGACCGCTAGCCCCTTTCAGAGGATTATCATTCCTTGGTTCTGGGATGCCAGTCCATCTCCTTGCGCTGGGGGCCACCTGTTCTGGGCCCTGCATGTGTTGTCCTGGGTCAAAGGCACATCAACACCTTTCAATCTTACTGGCCACATGAGGTAAACCGAGTCCTAGGGAGTTGCACATTAGCAGACCGCCCTCCAAAGAGTAAAACTCTTGGTTTCTTTGCCCAGAACGGTGGGGTGGGTCTGAGATCATTTAGAACTTTGCCATTTGCAGGTTGCCTCTCACGGATAGCTTGGTTACTTTCCCACTGCACGCACTTTCCCACTACGGAGCCCGGGATCCGCCGGACTCCAAGGAGCCCGGGATCCGCCGGACTCCAAGCTTTGCCTCTGCCTTTCCAGACTGCCCAAGAGCTCCAGCTCAGAGCCGCCAACCCAGGGAGCCACACCAGTCACCCTCCCAGCCATCGTGCCCGCCCGGCCCGTCGCCTGTCGTTGGCTCAGCGGCTTAGGTCTTAGGACCCCGAGGGTTTCAGATCCCCTTTCTCGGCGCCACACTCACCTGCGGGTCCCGGCGACTGGCTGGTTGCTGGCGCCCTCGGGCCCTCCTTTTCCCCTTTCCGTCGGGCCGCGTCCCTCCTCCTCCCTCCCGCGGGCTGGGCGCCGCCCCCGCCGCTCCCGGACCACTTGCCCGCCCGCTCTGCAGCTGCCCGGCCCGGCGTGGCGCGGCGAGCGCTCAGCGTGGCGGGGCTGGGCGTGGTGGTGGGGAGCGGGCGGGGCGCTGACACCGGGAAGCAGCCCCGCGGGGAGCTTCAGTCTAGGCAGTGGGGAACCCCTAGGATGCTGGGCGGCTATCAGGACGCGATTCCCCACCCCAGCTTACCCAGTGGCTCACCTTTAGGGGTCTCCTTGATCCCCCAAAGGCCTGGCCCAGGCTACTTTGAGCATCTCACGCTCCTGATAGGTGGGAACCCGCACCCATTGCCAGAATATTCCTGAATGCAGAAACCAGACCTCCCCCAGAGGAGCAGGGTAAAAGACCTAGTAAAGAACCATGCTGAGTGGTTTCTGAAAGAAACTATATAATTCACTAGGTAGGAAAAACTAGGGGTCCTCATCGTTCCTCTGCCTGCTTGGGGGGGGGGGGCGCTGGGGGCGGCGTGGCACTATAGGCCCTTGCTTTGGCTTCTTATTCCCATGGTCAGCATCTCCACCTTCATAGAATAAAAGCTAGGTCTGTAAAACACAGATCACTTAAACGACTTATCAAAGGACCTCCACTTAACAGACAGAATTCTGGAATAAGGTTTCCATAGTATTGAATCTCAGGTAGAGACCAGGAGAAAATATAAGCTGTCTGAATTCCCTTCCTGGGTCTTTCCAGTAAATAAATAAATAAATAAATAAATAAATAAATAAATAAAATAAAAAAAATGCCTATAGTTGCAAAGTGCTTTACAATATGAAAGCACAATTCTGATTTCTTAAAACTTGCAGAGAAATAGAGCATTTTTTTCCTTATGCCCAAAATTGGATTTTGATTTGTATTCACCATCCTGGGGGTCTGAGGGTCTGATATTTACAAAGGGCAAATCTGCAGAGTCGGGTGACTGAGTCTGCTACATTAGCCCCATTGAACAAGGCTCAGGGTATACATTCTGCCAGGCAGGAGGGGTTGAATTTGTTTTAAAAACACCAAGTTATTAACACTCACAACACTCTAGCTGGAGAAATGAATGGGCAGTGTTTTCAGACAGACTTTTGCCTGGATGGATTAAGGGAGAGTTGATGGAGAACAGGAAGCTCATCCAGGTTACATAACAAGTCAGAAGTTGTGGCTGGAAGTGGGGAGTATATTTAATAAACAGACTGCATGTCATTCCAAAGGGTTAAAATGGTTGTGTTTGCCTTATTATAAAACAGACTTCATACTGTATAGAGCCACAAGAATTCTTATACAAAGCTAGTTCTAGCTCTTTGGAGCTCTGGCAGGATGTACTAAACTGAGTACCATTATTGTATGACAAGCAATTCCCCCTCATATTCAGCCTCAACAGAAATGAGTTGTATGTTTACCAAGAGAGATAAGTTAGTATTTGTGCTAATTAAAAAATCCCCAAATGCCCATTGACCATAGAACAGACTGAGGTTCAACCTGGTAGTATAACCCCAGCTATCCTGGAACCTGGGGCAGGAGGATAGTGAATTCAAGGCAAGGCCAGTATGGGCTGCAGAGTGAGTTCAAGGACAGTCTGGGCAACTTAGTGAGAGCCCCCTCCAAAGAAAAAGTAAAAAGAGGACTGAAGATATCACCTAGTGCTATTAGCACTTGCATAGTATGTGTGAGGGCCTAAATTCAATCTCCAACACTGAAAAAAAGCGGGGAGGATGAAATGTGGTGCTGGTGCTGGTGCTGGTGCTGATGGTGGTGCTGGTGGTGGTATCACCACAAACTAGGATACCAGGCTGCCAATGATAATGTATGAACCACTGCTGTGCAGGGCATGGGTAGAACTCATAAAGAATGGAAGTGAAGGAAGCCATATATGTTGGTTCTGCTCACCATGGATATATGCTGTCAGGAGTCAGCCTATTGGTCCCTAGTGAGCTAGAGGGGAGTTTCCAGCAGCCAATAAAAAGGATTGGCGTGGTAAAGATATTTATTGATCTTGACCCAGGTGCTGCTCACACGGATTTGCTTGTTACATTTATGAAACTCATTGAACTGCTCATCTATGATATGAACACTTACTAGATACAGGTTACACTTCCATTTTTTTTTAAAAAGATAAAATATGTGTTTTTATATTCAAAATTGCTTACTTGTTAAAAGAAAGATACCAGAATAAGCATGCTTTCCCTTTAAACAACTAGCTATAACACACACACACACACACACACACACACACACACACACACACACACTTTAAGGAAATATGCCTCAAAAACAAACATGACTCAGTACTTACCCTAAAATTAAAAATTCATATTTTGATCCACTTCCAGCCTCTTGCATTCTCTTCTTGACTCATAGAGCAACATAACTATGACAACACCTAAGGAAAAGGAAAGTAGCTAGAGCCTAACCCCTCCAGCCAGAGGCAAAGAGCTCTGCCCTTCCCAGGAAGCAGTTCTGTCTACCTGCCTCCTACGCAGGTACTGTCTGATGGTATAAAGGAAAATTGTGGGTGGTCAAAATTCATGCTTAAATATTTATCCAAAGTAACCAGAGAGTGTGTGATGTTGGCTTTTACCCAACAGATTCTTTAAGCTGATGGCAGAGTTTGATCACCAGGCACAGGACAGTTAACAAGCATGGCAGAGATTGGTATAAGAGGGTAGGTACCCTGTGGTTTGGGTCGAGAAGAGGCATAGGAGGGCAGCATTACAGTACTCCTTAGAACTTTAGATTAATTGACCTGTGGCCAAATAGTGCACAGACAATGCATATGATGTTCTAAAACAGATTCATTATTCCCCAAAAGCAGAAGAGTGCCACAGGAACATGAGGGTCAGGCACAAGTGAAGACAGTAGACTAGTGATACAGAATATGAACAGTCAAAATCAGCAACTCACTTTTTTAGATTTTTCACATACTTTATATATTCACTACATCCACAGGGTAACTCATGGTGAGATGTGGAGGTGAAAATCAACATCCTTGCCTAGTCCGTGATGGAGCTC
The DNA here is from genome assembly GCA_902729485.2 of Mus minutoides. NCBI lineage: Eukaryota > Metazoa > Chordata > Mammalia > Rodentia > Muridae > Mus > Mus minutoides. The sequence goes on from LR753307.1 coordinate 4,345,558, forward strand.
AAACTGCCATCAGTAGAGCATGACTCCTGGACGTCTGTGTGCTTAACACCTGCAGAGGAAAGAGAACAATACCATAGCAAAACTACCTGATACAGGGTCAGGAAATTGGTGGTGGTCTACCAGTTTGGCCATTAAGTAATTGATATTTCCACTTAAATTATCTGTGTCTTAGTTCCCCATTTATAAAATACAAAAGTAGTGAAGGCATTGGAATTACAGTGATAGTACCACGGCTTGGTTGGTTTGGGTGATTTAGGCATTCCTTTGTCTCTACCAATAACTCCAGATCACAAGTAAAAGGCATCAAAACAAAACAAACAAGCAAACAAAAAATGGGGTACTTGTACAAATAAGACAAGAAAATACCCCTAGCCAAGATGGTTCTAAATTGGCATGTACACACAGTCAGATGAACACATCTTCAGATCTTTCTTATAGATATCTTATTACAAAACCCTACTCAGAAGTCTCTTCTGATTTCATCCATCCATTCATTAAATCATTTATTTTATCTGAGTATAGCAGTTCACACCTGCAGTTCTGCTGTTTGGGAGGTTAAAGAACAAAGATTGTAAGTTGTGAGTTCCAGTTCAACCTGGTTTACATAGTGGTGTGTGTGTGTGTGTGTGTGTGTGTATGTGTGTGTGTGTGTGTGCGCACACGCGCGCCTGGAATTCCAGAACCTGGGAGGTGAGGCAAAAAAAAAAAAAATCATGAGTTCAAGATCCTCATTGTCTACATAGCCACTGGGAGTTTGGGCTGTATAGTACCATGTTTCAAAAAATAACCAAGCAAATGGCTATGAGACTTCAACCTTATAGACAACTGAAGAAAGCGAGGAGCAGGAGAGGTGGCCTTCCCCAGGGATCAGGACACAGGATATCACTTAGTTGCCCAATGTCAAATAATCACCACTGAATACAAACATGCCAGTAATATTATACAGATTGACAAGTTATATTTAGGAATATATATATATATATATATATATATATATATATATATATATACACATAATACAAATACATAGATACACACAATAACAATTAGTGAAAAAAGAGAGCCCAAATTTGAAGGGGAGTCAGGAAGGGTATGAGAGGAACAAGAGGGACAAAATTAATTAAAGGAAGAAATATTATAATTAAGTTATAATCTCATTTTTTAAAAAAGATGTCACAATATTAAGAAAAATAAACAAAATCACCCCACAAATATTATTTTACACATATAGTGAGGAAAGCCTGGGTTATGCTGAAGTAACCAACAACACTGAGAACAGCACTGAGAACAGCACTGAGAACAGCACTGAGAACAGCACTGAGAACAGCACTGAGAACAGAACTGAGAACAGCACTGAGAACAGCACTGAGAATAGCACTGAGAACAGCACTGGTTACCACAGCACTGAGAACAGCACTGGTTACCACAGCAAAGGTTCCTTTCTCATAGTGTGTATTTATCATTGAAGTAGGCACTCTATACAAAAGTATGAACTCAGAGTTTGGGGAAGAGGAGAGAAGCATTCTGGATCAAAAGTATCTTAGATGCCCAGTTTAGAATTGATGTGCACTATTCATGCTCTGAATTATCATCTGAAGTGTTTACACAGTGTACCTAGGTACAGACAGCCAGGAGATCCATGCCTATGGAGGTCCAGGAAGAGAAGAGTTGGAGATACTTGGAGAACACCGATGATGATTACCACACTTGCCAAGTGCCAGATTCTGGGCACAAAAGAAGAACAAGAGGTGGCCTTGGTCCTCTAGGTATTCACCCCTAGTCCAAGCCAAGCAGTCTCATCTTCAGTGATAAACTTCTCCCTTTCTGGTATAGGCGTTGGTAGATCTAGGTGAGAAATTAGTCACTGCCTTCTTGGGTGAAGTCACCATGTGATACAGAAACATTTTTCTCTAGAACATTGTGTTAGCTGTAATGGTGGTGAGCTGATTGCACAATGGAGGAGATAAATAAATCATGCATTCTCCTGAGAGGCAAGAAGGCCTTCTTTTGTTAAAAAAAAAAATCACTGAATGAAGGCAGTTGGGCATGCTGTCATTCTGTTCAATGAAAGTTACAAATGGCAGTTTAATGAAAAATGAAACCAGACTTTGGCATAAACCAAGATGAGGATGGTGGGACCAACCCTTTCTGAGAATGTGTTCCAGTTTGGAAAGGGCTGAATGTGGCCCTTGGCCAATACAAATAATTAGAAAATCCAGAGGAAGCAAAAGGCAACCCAGTCAATCTGCGCACTAGGATTAGCTGGTGAAACTCACCACCACCCTGGCTGGCAATGCGCAACGGCAAGGCCATGGGTTTGGGGTGGGGTAGGATGAGGCGCCTTCTCAGTTATTGAGAAAGAAGATAATTTATGGGCTCAGGACACATTCAGCTCAGTGATAATATAAGAACTCTAAATAGCCGTGGCCTTTTTCAGTTGTGTGTGTGTGTGTGTGTGTGTGTGTGTGTAGGGGGGATGATGGTGGTAATCTATAGTATCCTGATCACACAATTTTAAATGGGTTTTCTTATCTCTTGAAACCATAGAGCTCAGTTCAGAGGGAAACATCTGGAGAAAGACTCCCCATACTATTCTAGTTTCCACCAGAGAAGGATACTAGAGACCATTCAAATATGTCTTAGCGGTTAAGAGCACTGACTGTTCTTCCAAAGGTCCTGAGTTCAAATCCCAGCAACCACATGGTGACTCACAATGATCCATAGTGAGATCTGATGCCCTCTTCAAGGGTGACAGAAGACAGCTACAGTATACTTACATATAATAATAAATAAATAAATCTAAAAAATAGAAAAACAAAAATCAAATATTCTGTTTCGTCTTAGGTCTCCTCCCACCAGATCTTGGTTGCAGCAAATCTTACTGTGGCTTTGCTATTTCCCTTATTTCACCTCCCTATGTAAATAAGGTTCATGTTTTGGGCTGGATAATTTTATGTCAACTTAACACAAGCTAAAACTCATCTGAGAAGAGGGAAGCCCTATTGAGAAGATGCCTCCACAAGTTGGGGTTATAGGCAGGCCTGTAGGGCCTTTTCTTAATTAATGATCAATAGAGGAGGGCCCAGCCCATTGTGGGTGGTGCTATCCCTGGGCAAGTGGATCTGTGTTCTATAAAAAAGCAGGCTGAGCAGTACAGGGGAATGCCAGGGCCAAGTAGTGGGAGAGGGAGGGTAGGGGAGCAAGGCGCGGGGAGGATATAGGGGACTTTTGGATAACACTTGAAATGTAAATGAAGACACTCTCTAATAAAAAAAGAAGAATGTAAAAAAAAAAAAAAAAAAAAAAAAGCAGGCTGAGCAAGCCACGAGGAGCAAATCAGTAAGCAGCACCTCTCCATGGCCTCTGCATCAGCTGCTGCTTCCAGGTTCCTGCCGTTTGAGCTCCTGTCCTGACTTCCTTCGATGATGAACAGTGATGTGGAAAAGTCAAATAAATTCTGCCCTCCTCAAGAATACCCTTTCCTCTTCTGCTATATGAAGAGATTGCTAGAAAATAGCTACTTGTGGTGGTTTGAACATGCTTGGCCCATAGGAAGTGGAGCTATTAGGATACGTGGCCTTGTTGGAGGAAGTGTAGGTGGGCTTTGAGGTGTCCTAGTGCTCAAGTTCCACCCAGTGTGGAGGTGATCCTCCTCCTGGATCCCTGTAGAAGTCAGTCTCTTGCTGGCTTCCAGCTCCTTCTCCAGCACCATGTCTGCCTGCACACTGCCGTGCTTCATGCTATGATAGTGGACTGAACCTCTGAAATTGTAAGCCAGCCTCAATGAAATGTCCTTTATACGAGTTGGCTTGGTCATGGTGTCTCTTCACCACAATAAATTCCTAACTAAGGAAGTCTTGTATTAGAGTCACAACTCCTGATCACTAACTGGGGGGGGGGGGGAGGCTAATGAACCAGAATTAAGAGACCAGAGAGCCTAAACTGTGGTACCCAGGAAGTCTCTGATGGTCTAGTATCTCATCACAGCAATGAAACCCTAACTAAGACCCTGCCTATGAATCAGAAAACAGGGTCTCACTAATTCCAAAGCTGCCAATGTCATTGTCTTGGAGTTCCTAGCATTCAGAACTGTGGGAAATAAATCTGTCATTTAGAAGTATCTAGTCTAAGATTTCTTAGCCCTAGTGACCTAAGATAGCCATCAACCTCTGTCTACCAAACTAGCTCTTCTCGAATGTATCTTCTTTTAAGATGCTTGTGAATCATCTAAGAGTCTTGTTAAAGATAGGGATATAGCTCACTGGTAGATTACCTGTATGCATCCATAATCCCTGAGTTCAGTGCCAAGCACTGAGGCATGTGTGCGTGTGTGTGTGTGTGTGTGTGTGTGTGTGTGTGTGTGTTGGGGGGGGTGTCTCATTAAAATGCAGATTCTGCTTCAGTGGGTTTGGAACAGTGCTTGAAATTCTTCATTTCTGCCATGCAATGCTGGTTGGTGCTCCTGGTCCATGCTCCCAGCTCTTCTGAAGGAGGCACTGCACTTTCACATGCCATTGTTATCTGTGGCAGCAGCCTCCTAGTGCACTGCTCAGTCTCTCAATTGTGAATGGTATCACTGACCTTCCCAAATCATCCCAAAGTATTACCTCTCATCTGCAGGGTCCAGCCCATAGTCTTGGCATGCATAGCCCAGTGGGAATCTGTCCTCAACTTGGGCCCCCATATGAACCCTCAGCTCCACTTGGAATCTTGATACACTCTTCTGAAACTATGGCTGCTCATTCCAATGGCTTTATTTTTATGTTTGCTCTGCTCCTTGCTTGACATCTTTGCCTTTCAAAAAGCCATTTAATTTTTGAATCTTGTACTTTTCTTAGTGGCAAGCCTTAAAAAGCTGCCTTTGCTTCAAATGCCCTTCTATCCCTGCTCTGTAAACTCTGCATTGTGCGACCATCCCAGGATGCCAAACAGCAATCAAAGCTCTTTTCTGCCCACAAATTCCCATAGCCCTAATTTGTCTGCACCTTTCATTTATGACCTTGTAATTTCAGTCCTCACCTAGAACCTAAGTGCTCAGAGAGCAAGACCTGTAGCTTGCTTTGCTCCCCATGGTGTTCATGCCTGTTTCTGGACAGAGCAGTTGTGTTTGGTAAGCAAAGTCAGAGTAGACTATAGAGCAAACTGTAAAACCCAATGCCAGCTGCATGAAGACATATCTCTCCCGATATGAGCGCTGATGTAAAACAGGATAACATCCCCTAAATCAAAGGCACTCACACTTCCAACATGGCTGAGGCAGGGAGGAGAAAACTACAAACATTGCTTTCAAATGCCGAGAGCCAGAAGCAACACACATCACATAAATCGATTGACCCATAAAAGTTTCATGTCTCCAACTTCACTGCAAGGAAGGTGGGAAAATGTAGGAAACTACAAAGAGTAGCTGGTATGTACTATACCACAAATCCTGATATACCAATAGATCCATAGTTAGTTCTTGATCAAAAAGCCATTGAATTTTTAGTTCGTTAGTTCAAGTCTCTTTCTCCAAGCCTTCTATAGCTGTGTTAGATCTTTTGTAAGAGTAGATGACCAGGGTTCCAGTAGATATTGTTCCTGATTCATACTCTCAACCCCCCCCTCTCCATCCTCAGCTTCCTTTCCCTGCACAAATTTCTAGCCAACACATTTAATTTACTTGTTTTGTTTATTGCCTGTCTCCCCCCCACCCCAGAATCAGAAGCTAAGTTTCATGGGGGCTAAGCTTTGAAAATTATTGTTGTTGTTTCCTTGTCCCTAGTATCTAATTGTGTACTTGGTGAATATTTGACATTTAGCAAATAACTGACAAATGAAGCCAGGGCTGGCAACAAATGCCTGCAATTCTAATACTTGGGTGGTAGACACACAGGAGGAGCAGGAGTTCAAGATCATTCTTGACTACATAGAAAGTTGAAGCCGGACTGAGTTAACTGAGGATTAGTCTCAAGAAAAAAAAGAATAGGATAGGATAGAACATAAGTAAGTGGTGAGTAACTAAACCTGAGGATTGTGGATTCATAGGAGATGCGGCAGTGCTGCAATTTATTGCTTTCCTTTTAGCCAGGTGTCTTCGTGGATGACATTGGCCTTGCTTGAGCAGCTGCTCAAAGGAAACATGTATACTAACTGCCAAAAACTTACTTTCTCTAAAATTGAACTTTCCCTGTCTTCCTACGATTATCAATATACTCAAGACTAAGACCAGGGCACTAGACTGGTGCCAAAAACAACTCTCTTGAGTCTTATCTATCTCTTGATAGACTTAGTGCCCAGTGCAGGCTGAGCAACTCATTGGAAAGCAGACTACTAAATAGTTTCCAGGCACACTGCTCTTTTCCCTCCACATGAAAAGAGAAAGCTTAAAAGCACAGTTATTCTCCAAAGCACCAGGCTAGGTGCCCTGTGTCCCCTTCCAGGGGCCTGCTGCCCTGGAAAAGGAACTGTAAAACCCCTTCTCTTGCAACACAAGAGGGGCCCTCAGGAGTAGCTTCAGTGCCCTGTGTTATGTACTACATTCTCCTGGCTCTTCACTGCATGAAGTAAATTGGGATAGTAGCATAATTTCTGTAGCTTTTCTAAGAAATTCCTCTTTGCTGGCACATAAAAGGACTCCTCTGGATTCCTGCCATTGGCCATGGAGCTTTAACACATTGTTGTTGGCTCAGCTGGGGAGACAAGATGAGTAAAGTAGTCTCCAAACTCCTGTGGAAATACACAGCAAGTGTTTCCAACCATACTGTATTATTTGACCTAAAATATTTTCCTCCTGTTATTTGCCAACCCATGTGTTACTTTCCTCAGAGCTCCAAGGGAGCCTCCTTTCTCAGATCCACAGCTGTGGACTTACTAAGAGGGTCCTAGGGCCAAGGGACACCACTCAGTAGCTCAGTGTTCTTTGATACGTTAACTCTTCGTTTCTGGATCTCTGGTTTCATGGGTCAGGTAAAAGGCATATTAGAATGCCTTTCCAATGTTAATGTATATCAAAATCATTTGGACTGCTTGTCAAACCTAAGGGCTAGAGTCCACCCCTTCCTGATTCTCCACCCCTGATTTAGTAGGGTTAGGATGGATCCCAGGATTTGCACTTATAACAAGTTTCCAAGTAAAATCTAGGTTACTGGTTTCAGAGACTACTCTAAAAGCCATGTATTAGGTGGACCTGGAGGTTTTTGTAGTGTGTTCTTTCAATGAGTCTATAATCAGTCTGAGTCAGGGCTCTTTGGGTACAAGTGACAGAAACTTGACTCAACTAGGTTAAGTAAGAAAGGGAATTTATCAGTTCAAATGTCTCAGAATGACATAGGTTGGAAGGATTCTGATACAGGAATTCAAATTATGTTATTGGATTTTTTTTTCACTTTCTTTCTCCCGCCCCCCATCCCCACTCCATTCCAATGTCCTTCTATGCCAAGGCTTCTTCCACACTAAGTACCATAAGGCATAGCTGCAAATACCTCTAGCTTATATTATCTGAGATGGTAACTTCAGAAAAGAAAGAGAACTCTGACTCTCTGTCCCAGGGACAGACTCTGATTCTCATCTGCCTTCCAGGAACAAAGGTGAAGAAATAAAAGTTTTGGCTAAGCTGAGAACACACACTTTCTCTGCAGCCAAGGACTACCAGGTAATAATACACAGCATTGTTTTCAGACTCTAACCTCTATATCTATATTTTATCTATTGCTCTTTTCTTTTTCCATTTTGTCTATACTCCAAGTAGAATGTTGTGCGAAAAGTCATCATCATATCTCCCATCTCTTAATATTCTTGTAAGATTACAAAGCTCATTACAATCCTTTTATTTGTCTCTGAAAACATAACCATATACCTCTTTTTCTTCTTTCGAAGTAATATAAAATTAGTCTCAAGTTAACTGTTGTTTAATCTTTATCAGTGAGTATTCCTGAGATGGCTAATCTTCCTTGTCTATGGGACACACCTGGGAAAAGAGAGCCTTGGTTGTGGGATTGCTTCAATCAAAATGTCCTGTGTACACGTCTGTGGGGGCAGTTTTTAAATGGCTGATTGATATAGAAGGACCCAGCTCTCTGTGGGCAGCACTATCCCTGGGCATATGTGCCTGAGATGTATAAAAACATGGGCTTAAATGCAAGCCAGTAAGCAGATTTCCTATGTAAACCTCTGCTCCTGCTTGAGTTCCTCCCCTGTCTTCTCTCAATGATATAGACTGTGATGGGAACATGCAAACCCTTTCCTCCCCAAGTTACCATTGCTCTGTGGGTTTTTTTTTAAAATCATATCAATAGATGGCAAACTAGAATAGTCTGTACACTTTAGAGAGTTGATCATTTCATAAGGATTATACTCTCTCTTGTTCTTAAAGAAAGATAAATATTTCTCTCCAACCCCAGTATGCAGTACAATGGCTTATTTTCACCTCAGTCTTCAGTGAGACCTGGGATCTTTATTGTTGTTGTTGTTGCTGTTACTACTGTTGTTTTATGATTATTATTATTAGTATTTATTAATCACTATAGATTTCCTTTCATGTACATAATGTGTTTTGATCAGATCTACCTTCATTACCTCTCTTGTCTCCTTTGCACTCTTTTTTTTTTTTTTTTTTTTTTTACACACACACACACACACACACACACAAACCTGACAGAAACTGTGTGTATTCCTCATGCACTCTTATTGATCCCCATCCTCATTCCAAGAGGCCCCCCATTTCTACTTTGCCATCCCATTAAAAAAAATTGAGTTTCATTAGGGTTGTTTACAAGAGCGTGAGTGAGGGGTTCCTTAATAGGAGCATGAGCACCTTATCAGTGGCTCTCCATCCTCCAACAATATTTCCACCTTATAGATTCACAGCAAAGGGTGGAGGTGGTTTGATTTCCTTCCTGCTCAATGACAGGATATTGAGAGGGCCGGGTCTTGTGTAGAAAGCTTTGATTCTTTATAGTAAGTGCTCATTCTTGGGAAACTTCCATTTATTTCCTTACTTGTTAAAGAACAGGAATGACCTATATAAGTGGTACCTAGACTTAACACACTGGGCTGAACTAAGGAACTCAAACAGGGATGCTTGAGTCCATCCTCAGAGAATCTTTTACTATGCTGGGGTATATCTCCATTTTAAAGCTCTCTAGGTAATTAGAACTACTAAGTATACAAATGTAACTTTAACACAGAGTTCTGGAGGCAGAATACCAGCTTCAGTGCTTAGGTAAATCACTTACTCTCCCTTCTAATGGCTTCTCTACTTGTAAAATAGAGCTATTAATAGTACACAAAGTTATTGTGAGAATGAAATGAGATGATCCTTTGGAACCTTGCTATCAGAGTATGGTTTCCAACTCAGTAGTAACTGTATCACCTGGGTGCTTGATAAAAACGCAAGATGTGCTTTTTAATAAAATTGCCACATGATCCTTTCTTTAAATTTTCTTCTCTGTGGGGCTGGAGAGAGATCTCAGTGGTTAAGAGCATTTACTTAACTACTTGCAGAGGGCCTGAGTTCAATTTTCAGTAACGATGTTAGGTGGCTCTCAACGGCCTGTGACTCCAGCTCCAATCTGTCTGGCCTCCACAGGCACCTGAATTCTCCTCATATACCCATGAACAGACACTCTCTCCTGTTCTCCCTCTCTTCCTCCTTCTAGTCCATGCTCCAGCTAGCTTAGGCACACCACAACCTCAGCATTGATGTTAGGATTTAGTAGACTGCCCTGCACAAATATTCAATTGATGTTAATTGTTACTAATTTCATGGAATACATTTCATTGTATTTCTACCCCTGCCCAGAAATTATTTCTAGACTCAGAGTTAATATTTTATTCTTTGGATCACTTTTTTTTTCTAAAATAAAAATTTATTCACAAAGTTGCTCATTACTAAAGGTGAGAAGTACAAATATGCTTTAACTATAATGGAAAATTCACCATCACCAAGTTTTGCCCTGTTTTGTTTGAGTAAATTAAGTAGGATTTCCTTCTTTCTTATTCGCATATATTGATTATACAAAGCAGTGGGCTTTACTGATGTCTTCCTAGATGTATACAATGTGTCTTAATCGTAGTCACCCAATTCCCTCTCTTGTCACCCCTGAAAAAGGATCCATTTCTACATTGCTCATATTTAATGCACCCCTCAGGGGTATGGTTCCTTTTAAACTTGAGGAGAAAAACCTGTATTTTACCTCACCAGGATTTTTATGTTGGTATATTTTATTTAGAGGCAAAGCTAGTTCAGATAATAAAAATATCATTAGTGTGGTTTTTTGTTCTTTTTTGCTTCAAATGAAACTGTTGTGCCTTCCCTTTGAAGAAAACTATCTTCAAGTGAAACCTGACAGCCAGTGAACTAACTCCCAGTGATACCAAAGGGAACAGATGCTTATGTTTTTCAAGAAATCAACACAACCCTAAGCTCCAAGTTCATTAAATGTAACATCTACTTGAAAAAATCACCAAACCCATATCATGAGCTACTGAGAAAGGCGAGTGTAACAAATTTGCTTTTTCTTTTTTTGTGTGACCTAGAATATTGACAGCTCTTTAAAACTGACCAGGAATCTTTAGAAGTGTCTTGGTGTTTTTGAAACAGTCCAAATCCTTTACCACCACCACCAGGAAGGTCTAAGAATCCTGATATTAATAGAGTTAATATCAACTGCCCTGTTCGGGTCCCTATGGATGGAAGCTTTTCTAGCACCTGCGATAATAGTAAGAAATGTTAGCTGCTAAGGTCCTCTGTTTCCCTTCATCTCCTTTTATAAGAGCAGAATTTCTGATGGTATTAGCTTATGATTATTGATAATATACCTTGTTGTTAGTGAACAGAACTGTGTAAGTCATAAAATATAAGTTCATGCCTCTAATCCCCAACACAAGGGATGCTGAGATAAGACAATCACCACTAATTCAGAGCCAGACTGGGCCACAAAGTCAATTCCATCCAGCTAAGCCCCCAAACAAACAAACAAACAAACAACAGTAATGACAAGAACAAAAAATGTCTGAACTTTGGACTTCTTGCTATTTCAAGTGTGGTACTAGAGCCAGCCCCTGCAGAATGGTTAGAAATGCACAATTTCAGATCCTATTCTAGCATCCCATTTTTCTCAGGCTGACTTCAAAGTTCCTACATAATCAAAGGTCAATCCCAAGGCAGGATGCATGCCATGCAAGTACTCTAGCAACTGAACTACATCTCCAGCTCCTTAAAACAAATTCTTAAGACTTCCACAGATAAATATTTTTCATTTCCTCAGATTGGGGGAAAATACTCATTTCTACACACTTGATTTTCTCATTTTAAGTCATACCCTTTATTCATCATTCCAGAAAGTGAGTCTGTGAAATTAGAGGATTTGAGGACATAAGGCTGTTCCTTGGAGCCCCCAGGGACAGTGTTTCAAACCATTGGTTACACCCCTTCTGAAGCAACAAGCTTCTCTTTGTCACTGTGAAGTTCCTTTGTGTCCTCAACCATGGCTTTTGTACAAAGAAAATATTATTCAGAGGCTAATTTTGTTCTTGGAAATAATATTCAATTCAAATTAAATCAACAAATTTTAAAGCTGAGATCTTTCTTAAAGTTTTAAGTTCAAATTGTTAATTCTACTATTTGCCTTATAAATAGTGTTGGATTTTATAAAAAAAAATTACAGGGACTTTTATAATTAATTAAGTTTTTAAAAACAATTTGAGCCACACTTTTACATGTCACATGCTTGATTTTCTAAGTACATCCATTGTTTTCAAAAACTTCCTAAAGAATGTCATTGACTCTAATAAACCTTGTAAATAGACCTCTAAATATGTTCTTTTGGGAGTTCTAATAATGTTGACAAGCAATGATGAACTGGTTATTGCAAACCTAAAAATTACTCACATACACATCTTCAAGCAGGAGCATAAAGCTAGTCAGTTAGATAACCAAATAGTTAAAACTAGGCATTAGAAAAAATAAACACAAATAATTCACACATGCAACACTAAAATAGAAACCCTATCCATCTGATATAGTTTCTTAGGTCTATAATTACCTGTAGATGTTCTTTGTATAAAGTAGAGGTTCCAAGCAGAGTATAATTTTGCCTCTCAGGGTACATCAGGAAATGTCTGGAGATACTTTTTATGTTACAACCAAGTTGGGGGAGGAGAACTCCTGGCATCTAATAGTATGCTACTAAATAGCCTGTGGTGCACAGATGTTGGGGTGAAGGGACATTTTCATTCCACTTTCTATTTGATGAAAATAAATGGACAATGAATAAATAGGAGAAAAGGCACACAAATGTATTAACGTGCAAAAGGGAACAATTAAATTATAGGGGAAAATCACAATAAGTTGATCACCTACTCTCAACAATTTTCAGGGAACCAATAGGGATTGTGAACAAATTTTACAACAATAATAAATTTTTTTAGGGTGTTTGATGGATTTAGAAAACTACTTGGCCCACAGAACAGACAACAGTTTCTTTAGACCAACCATGGAATATGATTGCAGTAGAAGACAAAGTTGAAAGAAACACAAGCAGAACAAATAGAGCTAATAAGTCCAGAAAGGTTACAGAATAGGTAATTAGGATATTTTTATCTGATTATAATGTCAGCTGTGGAATTTTCAGTTATGTTTTCCTTAGATTAAGAAAGTTTTCTTTGAGTATTTTTATTTTAAATTGATCTTATATTTTTCTATATTTGCAATGAGCAATCCAAAAATGAAAATTTAAAAAATAACCAGATACATTTGCACACTCCTATAATTACAGCAGTGGAGAGATAAAGACAGGAGGATCAAGGTCCTGCTTGATTATATAGCAAGTTTGAGGCCAGCCTACATTATCTGAGATCCTGTCTCAGCATCCTCCCTCTCAAATTACACTTACAATAGTAACAAAATAAAAGCAATAAAAATAAAGCACATACTCTTAACACAACAAAATATTATTGAAAGAAATTAAATAAATGACCACACCATGTCAATGAACTGGAAGAATTCATGTTAAGATGGTAATGACCCTCAAATTGACAGATAGATTAATATGCTGTCCCTACATTTACATTCTGTAAATGTAGACTTTACAGAAATTGACTCTGACTCATATAGAAATGTAAGTGATCCAGTATATCCTCCATGAAACAATCTTCAATAAGATAGCAAATTTGAGCTAAAATTTTATAATTTCAAAACTTACTACAAAGTTATATTAGCCAACACAGTCTGGTAGTGGCAAAAAGACAGAATGAATCAGTAGAAAATAATTTATAGTCTAGAAGGAAATCCCTACACTTAGGGTCAGTTGACTTTTAGGAAAGGAGGCAAAGTAATTCCATAGACAAGAGTAATCTTTAAAAGCAAAACAAAACAAAACAAAAACAAACAAAAACAAACAAACAAAAACAAGCAAACAAAAACAAACAAACAAAAACAGTTGTACCGGAATGGCTGGATATCAACATGCAAAAGAATTAAGTTGGATCCTTAATTTAATTTAGATGTAGAAATTAAAAGCTGTTTAGTAAGAAGTGAGAGTAGGTGGGTAGGGGAGCAGGGTGCGGGGGTGTAGGGGACTTTCAGGATAGCATTTGAAATGTAAATAAAGAAAATATCTAATTAAAAAAAAAGAAATTAAAAGCTGAAAGTATAAAGCTCTTAGAAGAAAACAGAGGCCTAATCCCTTTCTTTAGTGAGAAGTGCAGCTTCTTTAAAAGCACAGAAATATTGTAAGAATATGTTTTCATTTTAAAACTAGGTGTGGGATAAAGAGCTGCTTCAGGCTGTACAAACCAGCTGACTATGATTTGCCTCATGCTCTAGCAAGGGTATGATTTTTGACACCTGCTGTTAGTTTCTGTGATTTTATGATGTTTGGGATTCTGGGGATTTTTCAGAGGGTCTATAAATGCTAGGTAGGGCCTCTAAGAGTTTGTGTAGTTTGTTTATTGGGTGCTGTTGGTTACAGTTTGTTAAGTACTTGTGCTCAAAGAAGAACCAGCAAGAGGAATAAGTTAGACATCCTGAAGGCAAAGATCAAATTTGCCCCAGGGAACCCGACTCTCCAAATCATCAGGAAGTAGTTTAATGATAACATTAGCCTATTTCCCCTCTATTACTTTCTTTCCTATCTAGTGTTAGTGAGTTAAAAAGGGTGGAAGAAGAAAAGGGGCGGAGAAGGGTGGAAGAAGAAAGAACCCACAAAGTAGCAACACCAGCTACACTTTTCAGTCTTTTTTTAAACATCTATTTATTTACTTAATTTTGTGTCTATACGTGTTTGTGCACAATGCACCTGCACACTCACATACGCTCATGTGTGGAAACGAGAGGATAGCTTGCCCCTAAGTTGTTATCTCCTTCTACCATGTAGATTTGAGGGATTGGACTTAAGTCGTCCCCCTTAACAGCACGTGCCTGTATCTGCTGAGCCATTTTGTCAAGTCAAATATTCCCAGTCTTGAATTTGAAAATGATTTCTTAAATATAAAACCAAGAAGTACAAGCAACTGTACTTTATGTATATTAGACGTCCTTACTATTATAAACAATTGTACTTTAAAGGATATTATTAAAATGAGAAGATAGTACATAAAAAGAGAGCAAATAGTTGCAGATCATAATTCTTGAAAGAGGCTTATATATTGAAAATAAGAAGAACTCTTATAGATCAATAATAAGTCAGTTTAGTTTAAAATGGACAAAAGATCTGAACAGACATCTCTCCAGAGAATAACCAATGAGCACACGAACAGTTATTTATGATTGTTAACCATCAAGTAAATGCAAATCATGCTCACTCACTATGTTCATAGTGTAACATGGCTATTGTTGGGAGAGATATTGACTAATGGTGAAGATGTGGAGAAATTGAAATATTTATGCGTTACTGTCAAGTAAGATGCCACGGCTTCTTAGAAATCACTTTGGAGATCCCTTAAAAGGCTTCAAATACAGTTACTATACAGTCCAGCAATTCTAGGCTTTGATATATACTTAAAAGAAATCTAAACATACATTCACACTAAAACTTGCATATGCGTCTTAGGCTCAATTTTTGTAAAGTCTAGATTTTGATAGGGACAGCATTTTAATCTACATGCCAATTTGAGGGTCGTTTCTATCTTAACATTAATTCTTCCAGATCATTAACATGGTGTGGTGATCCATTTAATAACATGAATAATTTGAGCCTCTAAGATTACCTTCAGTGACATACCTCCCAATCCTTCCTAAACAGTTTCATCAACTGGGGACCAAGAATTCAAATATATGATCCTATGGGGCCATTCTCATTCAAACCATTACACTCCTTTCCTCTCTTCCTCTATTCTTCCCTTCCTTTCTCCTTTCCTTCTTCCTTCCCTTCTTCCTCCTATCCTCTAATCCTTATTTCTTCCATCTCTTCCTTCCTTTGATACTCTGTTTCTTCTTTCTTTTTGCACTCCTGTTCTCCTATCCTGTCTTTCCCTCTTACTCCTCACATTCTTCATGAGTAACTGCTAAGGGTCAAGCACTAATTCCTTTCTTAACCATTTATTTTATGGTATAGGTGCTCTATCCTTCTCTTCATCTCAGATCCCAGGCTTTCTTGGTCTGTCCTAAAATAATTATTTCAAGCCTCTTGTCTTCTTTCCTTATTAAAAGAATAATAAAAGGCAAAAACATTGCCTTTCTGTGGTGAGACTTCTCATCACTTTCTTTAGGTAAGTATCTTACCTTTCTTTTAGATGGCAATGGATAGAATGGAAATACTGACAAGACTTCATTACCCAGAATACTTTGTAGTTGGGGTTAAGCAATACGATGTAAAGAGAGGTTACTGTATGGAGTGTTCATGAAGTTCTTTTAGAAGCTGATAGAATCTATCACCTGCCTTTTGCTTCCTCTTTTTATCCTGCTTTTTGGGGGTTAATAGATGACCTGTAATTGTCTTCTACCTTGGCAACTCTGCAATGCTATTCAGTCTGTTAAATACCATTGAAAATGCTACTGGCTTGTACAACTGTTTGCTTAAATGATCATTAATTCTTTCAAATGAAAATTTTAAAAATTTAAAAATAAGTAATGTGTTTAATACCCCATTTGATTGGTTTTCACACAAAAAAAAACGCTATATCTTGAAAACTGTAATAAAGACTTGTATTATGCACTCTTTTCTTCTTTCCTTTCTCTTTTTACTCATTTCTTTTTTAATTGGATATTTTCTTTATTTACATTTCAAATGTTATCCCCTTTCCTGCTTTCTCCTCTGAAAACCCCCTATCCCCTCCCACACTGCTCACCAACACCCCACCCCACTCCTGCTTCCTGACCCTGGCATTCCCCTACAGTGGGGCATAGAGCCTTCACAAGACCAAGGGCCTCTCCTCCCACTGATGTCTGACAAGGCCATCCTCTGCTACATATGCAGCTAGAGCCATGAGTCCCACTATGTGTTTTCTTTGGTTGGTGGTTTAGTCCCTGGGAGCTCTGTGGGTACTCATTAGTTCATATTGTTGTTCCTCCTATGGGGCTGCAAACCCCTTCAGCTCCTTGGGTTCTTTCTCTAGCTCCTCCATTGTGGACCCTGTACTTAGTACAACAGTTGGCTGCAAGCATCTGCTTCTGTACTTGTCAGGTTCTGGTAGAGCCTCTCAGGAGACAGCTATATCAGGCTCCTGTCAGCAAGCACTTCATGGCGTACACAGTGGTGTCTGGGTTTGGTGACTGTATATGGGATGGATCCCCAGGTGGGGTAGTCTCTGGATGGCCTTTCCTTCAGTCTCTGCTCTGAACTTTGTCTCTGTAACTCCTTCCATGGGTATTTGGTTCCCCCTTCTAAGAATGACCGAAGTAGCCACCCTTTGGTCTTCCTTCTTCTTGAGTTTCATGTGGTTTGTGAATTGTATCTTGGGTATGGCCTTGAACTCACAATGTAGCCAAGAACGATCTTGAATCCTGTCACCCCTCCAACATTCCTGCTTCCACTTCCCCAGTGCTGGAATCACAGGTGTGCACCATCTTGCTCCCAGTTTTATTCAGTTCTGAAGATCAAACCCAGGGCTTCATTAATGCTAAGCAATCACTTGACCAATTAAGCTACAACCCCAGCCTGTGTTTGGGCACTCTTATAATCTGTGTTTTCTATTTATTTGTTTCCTCTGCTAAGGGAATACAAATCTAGAAGTGGACTTTGATAAGTCACAGTTATCTTAACATACACATGTTCACAGTAGAATGTAATCCAGGAGGTAAATCGGTGCCTGGAACATTATAGCTCTAACAAGAAGCTATCACTGCTTAGTCACAGAGTTGAAAACATCAATCCTATCAACTTGGAAACTATATGTAAGCATTCCAGTGGCTAAGAAAATATGAATCATGAGGGTTGGGAAAAGGAAAACTGGATTACATTTATATGATCTTTTAAAAAACTATTATATGTGTGGGTGCCTTACACATCATTTGATACTGAATTATGTCTAGAGATAAAGCCTCCCAGGACAAGTAGTTAAATACGTTTTATTACTTAACTTCTAAGAACATGGAAGCCAATGTGAAGCTGTAATTCAAGGCTGGATTTCTAATCTCTGCTCTCATTTCAAACACATGTTAATTTACCCGAACACAAGATCATTTATCCATCTATAAAAATACATCCTAAATATTCAAGTTTTCCAAAGAAAACTTGCATTTGAGCTGCCAAAAACCTAGAACTACCAATGGGAGTGGAAACCCTCCTTCAAGGGCACTGCAAAAGCCACTGGCAGCTTCTCACTGAAAATTGCCTCATCACATTTTCCAGAAATGCCCCCAAATGTTTATTTTGGTTTAAAGGGATAAAAATTGCTTGCTGGTTACTATAATGTGTGCCTGTGTCAAATTGAATACCAGCCCTTGAGACTTTCTTACTGCACCTTAATGAATAAGAAGCAGCAATCCCACGGACCAACTCAGTGTTTGTGAGTGTGTATAGACAGCCAAGGTGTTCCTGGAGCCAGAATTAAAAGTCAATACCTGAAAACTAGGCAACTTTCTGTGTAACATCAGCTTCTCTCAGACAAAGCCAAAAAATTAAAACATACAAAACTCTGGAAGGTGGAAGTACATAAGAATTTGTGTGACCAGGATCTGTAGTGAATAGTTTTGAGTCCAAATATTACCTTATTGGGTGGGATCCCAACCAGAAACAGAAAGCATCTTCCGGTGAAGTCTGTAATGACCACTGATCGCGGAAAGCCTAGGTGGAGCTATGGGTAGGATAGATATGTACCCAGGAACATAGGGAACACTTGCTTTCCTGATGCAGAATGGGGAAGAGGGAAACAAAACCAAACTACATTATGAGCTCCCAGTAAAAGCTGGCGGTATGGACAGATTAGTTATAATTGTAACGGGAGACCAACTTCCCCCATCCCCAGTGTCTTCCAATCTCCTGTGATGACTCCCAAATCCAAACAGAATCCCCAAACTAAAGGCAAAGGGATCAGGACATAGAGCAGGGACCCAAATGGGCCAAGGTAATGACAAGAATGAATTGAAGCAGGATATAAAGGTGTCACCAAATATGAAAGAATAGAAACAGTGATCTCCAAAGGTTGCCTTGGTGATTAAATGAAACTGCATATATAATATGGATCACAGTCCTATCATAAGAATGGTCGATTAATGACTTGTTTTTCTGCTTCTTTGTTCTGTTTTTGAAATAGGGTCTCAGGTCAATCAAGTTGTACTGGAACTTTCTATATAGCCGAGGACCTTAAACTCCTAAACCTCCTACCTCTTCTTCCTGAGTGCTAGGATTAACAGAATGTACCACCACCCAGCATTCATACAGTGCTGAGAATTGAACCCAGGATGTGTGCATGCCAGGCAAACACTCTCTCAGATGAGTAACATCTCCAGTTCCTACATCAGCTTGTACACCTTCATCTACAGTGTTGATATTGGATGCAGTATTACTGGTGTATAGTAAGTTGTGGATAGTATAGCAGTCAACATTAAGATTTATGACTTCTTGTACATGAGTCTTAAAGTTGACTCACCTAGGTGTCTTTTTCCATTAAACAATGTGAGTTTACTTGTCATAACATAACAAGTGATGCACACCAGACAGCAGCTTCTCCTTGTGTAAGGACAAAATCCATTTGAAAAATGAAGCACAAACCAATGAATGCAAAGCCCCACCCCCCCCAAAAAAAAAACCTAGGGAAAAGAATATGTCAAAGGCCCAAATTCAAGAGTTCAGACTTTTTTAGAGCGTTTGATTATAATTCCAAATCTTCACATTAAAATTTCCACATTTCAGAAAACAAATACAGCCACTGAAGCAAACAGCCTGTCTTGAATACAAATGCATACACACAGGAAACGTATGGCTTTATTAGATTGATAGCCTTGTTTTAGTTTTGGTTTTTTTTGAATCATGGTTGTCTGAGAGACTTCCCAAACATTATAGGCTACTGATGTTGCCCTTGCTTATGTCGAAAGGTGGAAGGAAAGTTCCTATTGATGGAGACACAATGAACTTCAGACACATGCCTCAGACACTCACGTGCTAAAACTAACTTAAAAGTCCCTAAGGAAAGCTATGTGGTACCAGAATGCACCATGTATGCTTCCAAAGGAAGGAATTATCCAATGATTATACTGAACTATGATACCTATGAACCACAACAATGACAAACAGGGCATGATAGCCCCTAAGGCTGAGGTAGGGCTATGTATACATTGCCAGTAACCCAGAGCTCTATACTGGAACTAAAGAACTATTATAGGGGTAGGGGTCATGCCTGATACTGGAAACTTTGCTAACTACCCAGGGTTTGTGCAGTCTTGGATCTTGTGGTAGTACGCACTGGTAGGATTTGCTGAAGGAGGCGGAGACAGGAGGGTGACCAGTAAGAGTCCAAATCATCACAAGTAGACTCATAAAACGTTCATCTTCAGGTCTCAAAATTCTTCCCCACCTGCCTTTGATGTCTGGAGTTCTTCTCCAAAGAACACATCTTTTATTTCTACTGCTAAAGTGAAGAAGACATGAGGGGAGAGGGGCTCTTGGGCTAAGACCATGTTGGTAGATAAGACTCTCATTCAGATGCTTCCTGAGAAGTATTGGTGGAAGGAGAAGGGGTGAAGGCCCTGCTGGGACCAATGGAGACAGGAGCAATGGCAATATTCCCCCAACAGCCCTGCCAGGGAAGGGCTGGCAAGTCAGTTCCAATGTGTAGCCACAAAAAGATAAAGCCAGTACAGAAAACTGAAATGGAACTTTAGTTGTACCCTGGGCATGATAATGTAGAGATATAATTATAGTAAGATGTATTGATGGATATAGAGATATTTGGCTGTCTGATTGGACAATATATACAATATATAAATTTTATATATATATATATATATATATATATATATATATATATAAATGAAACAATAAATATACAGAATTCTTTTATTCTCTAAACTGTATGCATATGTAATAAAACTGCTTATTAAATAATTTATTAAGTAGTCCTATTTTTTTCATACAATAGTCTGATTACAGTTTTCTCTCCCCCACCTCTTCCAAGATCCTCCCCACCTGCTGCCCTCTCAACCAAATCCACATGTACCTATTTTTAGCAAATCTTTAGTAGGGTCTTTTCTTTCTTTCCTTCCTTCCTTCCTTCCTTCCTTCCTTCCTTCCTTCCTTCCTTCCTTCCTTCCTTCCTTCCTTCCCTCTCTCCCTCCCTCCCTTCCTTCCTTCCTTCCTTTTTCTTTATTTCCTTCTTCTTTTCCCATTTGAGATATGTTCTTATATAGCTCAGGCTGATCTTGAACTCTCTCTGCAGTCAAAGATGACACTGAACTTCTGATCCTCTGTCTCTCCCTAAGTGTTGGGACTATAGGCATGTGCCATTATGCCTATTTTATGCGATGCTAGATATGAAATCCAGGATTTTCTGCAATATAGGCAGGCATTCTATCCACTAAGCTATACCCACAGCCTATGGCTGTTTGTTTGTTTGTTTGTTTGTTGACACTGGCTATTATGATTTGAAATATGAAACAAAATCAGATTCTTCTTACAGGAGCCGGGGTTGTAGCTCAGTAAGAGAGTGCTTGTCCCGTGTATGTATGAGGTCATGAGTTCCATCCTTAACACTACAAAGAAGTTCTAACACCTCCATGTAAATTACAATCTCAACTAGTAGGAAGTTCATCTTCATATCATATCTGTATGGCTGATACATATTTCAGCTTTTACTAAACATTGATATTTAGAGATTTTTCTGAATCTCATAATTCTGAGCTTGTTTTAATATTTAACATTCACTTTTCATGCCTTAACCTTGAAAATCATATGGTCAAAGTACATTAATATACATGAAATCAATCATGTATATGAAACCAATCATACTGTGCAAAATTAGATGCCTTGATATTTTTATTTTTGTGTGTATGATGTGTTTGAGTGTGTGAGTGCCAGTATGTGCTATGCATGTGTCAAGGTCAGAGGGCAATCTCCAATGGTGGTCCTTGACGTTCATCTTGTTTGTGGCAAGGTCTCTTGTTGTTTCCTACTGTGCACGCTAGGCTAGCTGTGGGCTTCTGGAAAGCCTCTCATATTTGCCTTAGAAGTAAGTACTAGGGTAACAGAGACACTACCAACTCTCCATTACATGGAGTCTGGGAAACTCTGGTCCTCAGGCTTGGAAAAGTGCTTGATTCACTACACCATCTTATCAGACCATGCTGTCTTAATTTTTTTTTAATGTGTTCTTCTTCAATCCAAAGAGATTCATAAACACCATTTGGTCACACTTCAGTTTAAATAGTATATCCTAGTTTTTCATTTCCAAAATATTCTCCTCCTTTTTTTTTGCTTCAATTTAATTTATAAGCACATAACTTTGTTCATTTAGCTAATAAATTAGCCAGCTTTAATGTAGAAAAATTCCTTTCTTATGGAGATGAAAAAAGGATTGATATCTCATTCATATAAGCCTGAGTTCTTAAAAATATATTTCCCAGGTCCTTAATTAATTACAAACTTTTTTTTTTTTTTAAGTACACAACCCCCAAAATGGTTTTGCAGTTCTATGACTCATGGATCTGAATATTTTCCCCATTTTAAAAATTATAATTATCATTTCATTTATTTATACTTCAAATGACATCCCTCTTCCCGGTTACCCCTCCACCAATCCCCCATTCCACATACCCCCTCTCACCTCTCCCCTTTGCTTCTATGAGAGTGCTTCCCACACTCTCCCTCCCTGCAGATCCAGCATCCCCCTACTCTGGGGCATTCAACTTCCTTGGGACCAAGGGTCTCCCTTCCACTTGCCATCAGACAAGGCCATCCTCTGCTACATATGTATCTGGAGCCATGGATCCCTCCAGGTACACTCCTTGGTTGATGGTCTAGTCTCTGGGAGAACTGGGTGGTCAGGACAGCCTATGTTGTTCTTCCCATGGGGTTGCAATCCCCTTCCACTCCTCTAGCTCTTCTGCCACCCCCCCGCACCATGTTCCCTGAGCTCAGTCTGATGGTTGACTCCAAGCATCCATATCTGCATTGGTCAGTTGCTGTCCAGACATCCCCAGTAACTTCCACATTAGGTTCCTGTCAGTAAGAAGCTCTTGACCTCAGCAACAGTGTTAGGTTTGATATCTGCAGACATGATGGATCCTCAGGTGGGGCAGTCCTCATATGACCTTTCCTTCAGTCTCTATTCCATTTTTTTGTCCCTGTTCTTCCTTTGGACAGGAAAATTTCTGGGTTAAAAACTTTGAGATGAGTGGCCCAATCCCTCCAGCAAGTGCTGTGCCTATCTACTGGAGGTGGTCTCAACAGGTTCTATCTCCCATTCTCTGTGCATTTTGGCTAAAGACATCTCCGTTGGGTCCTAGGAGCCTCACATTTCCCTGGTGTCTGGGACACTCCAGTGGCTATCCCTAGTTCCTCTTACCCCCTGCTACATATTTTTGTTTGATTTCCTGACCCTCCATAGCTCTCTCACATCTTCAGTTCCTGATACAGCTCCCTTTATTTCCTCCCCCTCCTCTCTCCCTCTCAGGTCCTCCTTTCTCTCCAACTGCCACAGTCATTCATTTCCCCCTCAATGCAGAACTGAATCATCCACACCCTGGTCTTCCTTCCTTCTATGCTCCATATGCTCTGTGGCTTGTACCATGGGCATTGTGAGTTTTGGGGTAATATCTACTTAGTAGTGAGTGCATAC
This sequence comes from Mus minutoides, assembly GCA_902729485.2. Classification (NCBI taxonomy): domain Eukaryota; kingdom Metazoa; phylum Chordata; class Mammalia; order Rodentia; family Muridae; genus Mus; species Mus minutoides. Next base: position 4,368,748 of record LR753307.1, read on the forward strand.
TATATGTGTTTGTGTGTGTGTGTGTGTGTGTGTGTGTGTGTGTGTATGTGTGTGTGTCTGGGTTACCTCACTCAGGATGATTTTTCTAGTTCCATCCATTTGCCTGTGAATTTCATGAAGTCATTTTTAATCACTGTGTAGTACTCCATTGTGTATATATACCACATTGTCTCTATCCATTTGTCTGTTGAGGGATATCTGGATTGTTTCCAGTTTCTGGCTATTATAAATAAGGCTACTATGAACATAGTGGAGCATGTGTCCTTATTACAAGTTGGAACATCTTCTGCGTATATGCCCAGAAGTGGTATTGCTGGATCTTCCGGCAGTACTATGTCCAATTTTCTCAGGAACTACCAAACTGATTTCCAGAGGGGTTGTACCAGCTTGCAATCCCACCAGCAATGGAGGAGTGTTCCTCTTTCTCCACATCCTCGCCAGCATCTGCTCTCACCTGAGTGTTTTACCTTAGCCATTCTAATTGGTGTGAGGTAGAGTCTCAGGGTCATTTTTATTTGCATTTCCCTGATGACTAAAGTTATTGAACATTTTTTTAAGTGCTTCTCAGATATTTGAGATTCCTCAGTTGAGAATTCTTTATTTAGCCCTCTACTTCACTTTTTAATTGGGATATTTGGTTTTCTGGAGTCTTTAACTTTTTTTAGTTCCTTGTATATTTTGGATATTAGTCCTCAATCAGATGAAGGGTTGGTAAAGATCTTTTCCCAATCTATGGGTTGTCATTTTGTCCCATTGGCAGTGTCCTTTGCTTTACCGAAGCTTTTCAATTTTATGAGGTTCCACTTGTTGGTTGTTGCTCTTAAAGCGAAAGCTATTGGTGTTCTGTTCTGGAAGTTTTCTCCTGTGCCCAAGTAATGGAGGCTCTTCCCCACTTCCTCTTCTATTAGTTTCAGAGTCTCTGGTTTTATGTGGAGGTCCTTGATCCACTTAGACTTGAACTTTGTACAAGGAGATAAGAATGGACCAATTCGCATTCTTCTACATGATAATCGCCAGTTGTGCCAGCATCATTTGTTGAAAATGCTGTCTCTTTTCTACTGGATGACTTTGACTCCTTTGTTAAAGATCAAGTGACCATAGGTGTGTAGGTTCATTTCTTGGTCTTCAGTTCTATTCCATTGATTTACCTGCCTGTCTCTGTACTAATATCATGCAGTTTTTTTTTATTACTGTTGCTTTGTAATACAGCCTGAGGTCAGAGATGGTGATTCCCCCAGAAGTTCTTTTACTGTTGAGAATATTTTCTGCTAACCTGGGTTTTTGGTTATTCCAAATGAATTTGCAAATTGCTCTTTCTAACTCTCTGAAGAATTGAGTTGGAAATTTGATGGGGATTGCATTGAATCTGTAGATTGCTTTCGGCAAGATAGGCCATTTTTACTATATTAATCTTGTCATTCAATGGGCTCAGGAGATCTTTCCATCTTCTGAGATCTTCTTTGATTTCTTTCTTCAGATATTTGAAGTTCTTGTCATACAGATCTTTTCACTTGCTTGGTTAGAGTCACACCAAGATATTTTATATTACTTGTCATGATTGTGAAGGGTGTTGTTTCCCTAATTTCTTTCTCGGCCCTTTTATCCTTTGATTAGAGGAAGGCGACTGATTTGTTTGAGTTAATTTAATATCCAGCCACTTTGCTGAAGTTGTTTATCAGCTGTAGGAGCTCTCTGGTAGAATTTTGGGGTTGCTTATGTATACTATCATATCATCTGCAAATAGTGATATCTTGACTTCCTCAATTCCAATTTGTATCCCTCTGACTTCCTTTGTCTAATTGTTCTGGCTAGGACTTTGAGTACTATATTGAATAGGTAGGGAGAAAGTGAGCAGCCTTGTCTTGTCCCTGATGTTAATGGGATTGCTTTGAGTTTCTCTCCATTTAGTTTGCTGTTGGCTATTGGTTTGCTATATATTGCTTTTATTATATTTAGGTATGCACCATGAATTCCTGATCACTCTAATACTTTTAACATGAATGGGTGTAATATTTTGTCAAAGGCTTTTTCTGCATCTAATGAATGAGATGATTATGTGGTTTTTTTCTTTTGAGTTTGTTTATATAGAGTATTACATTGATGGATTTCTGTATATTGAACCATTCTTGAATTCCTGTGATGAAGCCTACTTGATCATGTTGGATGATGGTTTTGGTGTCTTCTTGGATTCAGTTTGCAAGAATTTCACTGAGTATTTTTGCATTGATATTCATAAGGGAAATTGGTCTGTAGTTCTCTTTCTTTGTTGTATCTTTTTGTGGTTTAGGTATCAGAGTAACTGTAGCTTCATAGAAAGAATTGGGTGGTGTTCCTTCTCTTTCAATTTTATGGAATAATTTGAAAGTATTGGTATTAAATCTTCTTTTGTAGTAAAACCATCTGACCCTGGGCTTTTTTTGGTTGGGAGACTTCTTTTTTTTTTTTTTTTTTTTCCGAGACAGGGTTTCTCTGTGTAGCCCTGGCTGTCCTGGAACTCACTTTGTACACCAGCCTGGCCTCGAACTCAGAAATCCACCTGCCTTTGCCTCCCAAGTGCTGGGATTAAAGGCGTGCGCCACCACGCCCGGCAGTTGGGAGACTTCTAATGACACTTGTATTTCCTTGGGGGTTATGGGGCTCTTTAGATGGTTCATCTGATCCTGATTTAACTTTGGTACCTAGCATCTGTCTAGAAAAACCATCCATTTGATCCAGGTTTTCCAGTTTTGTTAAGTATAGACTTTTGTAGTAGGATCTGATTATTTTTTAATTTCCTCAGTTTCTGTTGTTATGTCTCCCTTTTCATTCCTGATTTTGTTATTTTGGGTAGTCTGGGTAAGGGGTTTATCTATCTTTTTGTTTTTCTCAAAGAACCAGCTCCTGGTTTGGTTGATTCTTTGTATAGTTCTTTTTTGTTTCTACTTGGTTGATTTCGGCCCTGAGTTTGATTATTTCCTATCATCTACTCCTCTTGAATGTATTTGCTTCTTTTTGTTCTAGAGCTTTCAGATGTGCTATTAAAGCTTCTAATGTATGATCTCTCAAATTTCTTTATGGAGGCACTCAGAGCTATGAGTTTTCCTCTTAGCACTGCTTTCATTGTGTCCTATAAGTTTGGATATGTTGTTCCTTCATTTCCATTGAATCTAAAAAGTCTTTAATTTCTTTATCTTCCCTGACTTATCATTGAGTAGATAGTTGTTCAACTTCAGCAATATATGTGGGATTTCTGTTGTTTTTGTTGCTATTAAAGACCAGCCTTAGTATGTGGTGGTTCAATAGAATACATGGGATTACTTCAGTCTTCTTGTATCTGTTAAGATTTGTTTTGTGTTTGAGTATATGGTCGATTTTTGAGAAGGTACCATGAGGTACTGAAAAGAAGGTATATTCTTTTGTTTTAGGGTAAAATGTTCTGCAAATATCTATTAAATCCATTTGGTTGATAACTTCTTTTAGTTTCACTGTTTAGTTTCTGTTTCCATGACCTGTCCATTGGTGAGAGTGGGATGTTGAAATCTTTTACTGTTATTGTGTGAGGTTCAGTGTGTGCTTTGAGCTTTAGTAACCTTTCATTTTTAAAATGTGGGTACCCTTGCATTTGGGGCATAGATGTTCAGAATTGAGAGTTCATCTTGGTGGATTTTTGCTTTGATGAGTATGTAGTGTCCTTCCCGATTGTTTTTGATATCTTTTGGTTGAAAGTATATTTTTTTGCATATTAGAATGACTAGTCCAGCTTGTTTCTTGGGACGATTTGCTTGGAAAATTTTTTCCCATCTGTTTACTTTGAGGTAATGTCTGTCTTTGACTCTGAGGTGTGTTTCCTGTATGCTGGATCCTGTTTACATATCTGGTCTGTTAGCATATGTCTTTTTATAGGGAAATTGAGTCCACTGATGTTGAGAGATATTAGGGACCAATGATTGTTGGTTCCTGTTATTTTTGTTTTTAGAGGTGGATTTATGTTTGTGTGTTTCTCTTCTTTTGGACTTGTTGTGAAAAGATTAACTTCTTACTTTTTCTTGGGTGTAGTTTCCCTCCTTGTGTTGGACTTTTACTTCTATTATCCTCTGTAGGGCTGTATTTGTGGAAAGATATTGTATAAATTTGGTTTTGTCTTGGAATACCTTGGTTTCTCCATCTATGGTAACTGCGAGTTTTGCTGGGTATAGTAGCTTGGGCTGGCATTTGTGTTCTCTTATGGTCTAAATGACATCTGCCCAGGGTTGTTTTCATAGTCTCTGGTGAGAAGTCTGGTGTAATTCTGATAGGTCTGCCTTTATATGTTACTTGACCCTTTTCCCTTACTGCTTTTAATATTTTTCTTTGTTCTGTGTATTTGGTGTTTTGATTATTATGTGATGAGAAGAATTTCTTTTGTGGTCCAATCTATTTGAAGTTCTGTGTAGGTTTCTTGTGTGTTCATGGGCATCTCTTTCTTTAGGTTAAGGGAAGTTTTCTTCTATAATTTTGTTGAAGATAATTACTGGGCCTTTAAGTTGGGAATCTTCACTGTCTTCTATACCTATTATCCTGAGGTTTGGTCTTCTCATTATGTCCTGGATTTCCTGGATGTTTTGGGTTATGAGCTTTTTGCATCTTGCATTTTCTTTGATTGCTGTGTCAGTGTTTTCTATGGTATCTTCTGCACCTGAGATTCTCTCTTCTATCTCTTGTATTCTGTTGCTGATGCTTCAATCTGTGACTCCTGTTCTCTTTCCTAGGTTTTCCATCTCCAGGTCTGTCTCCCTTTGAGTTTTCTTCAATGATTCTATTTCCATTTTTTAGATCCTGCACTGCCATACCCAGTTTCGGAGGTGCTGGAGATGGAACTCTGGGCTTTGTGCATATCAGGCAAACACTCTACCACCCGAGACAAATCTCCCAGGGTCCAGAAGGTAAACTCTTTTAGGATTTTTGAGGCAGACATTCTGTTGCTGTGGCAAAAACAGTGACAAATTAGACATGAGTGGGTGTGGAGATGTGCCAGTGCAACATTTAATTTGCCAGTTCTGGAATTTTAATTTTAGACCATTTCCACAGGTGAAAATACTATTCTTTTTCACTTTAGCAGCTGAGCATAATTAGAGAGTGGGCCAGAGTTGCCCCTTATGCCCAGGGAGCAATCTCTGTTTTGCCTGATTTATTATTTTATTACATCATCCAAAGAGAATTGAATACAGTGATTTATTTCCAAATTAGACTATCCATAAACCTTTCTAAAATATTAGCTAAAGCACTCTTATTTTTAATAGGTAATAAAGTTTTCCTGAAAATATTTCTGTCTTAAATAACTTTTAGCATACTAAACTATACCTTTTGGTTTTATTATATTCCCCAAACTCATTAAACTATATTCAGTCTGAAATTTCATAATCAAAATAACATTATATTAGAAGTGACAGAAATTGTAACTACTCTGATTTGGTCATATCTCTCTCTCTCTCTCTCTCTCTCTCTCTCTCACACACACACACACACACACACACACTTACGGAAAAATATCATATGTATAGTATTACACAACAATAAAAAATTAAAGATAAGGGTTTGTGTTTTGTTGTTGTTTTGGAGGATTTT
>LR753307.1:4374430-4421574 GCA_902729485.2 Mus minutoides
CTGCCCCTGCCCCTGCCCCTGCCCCTGCCCCTGCCCCTGCCCCTGCCCCTGCCCCTGCCCCTGCCCCTGCCCCTGCCCCTGCCCCTGCCCCTGCCCCTGCTTCCGCAGTGCTGGGATTAAAGGCATGTGCCACCATGCCCAACAGAAAAACATAAAAATAGTTCTTCATGAGAGAGTTGAGTACTTTTGGTAATCATTAGAATTTTTTTCCTCCATTTTCCAAATGCTTTTCTAAAAATTCTTTCCTCATTTTGCTAGATACATTTTTTTTTCCTTTGCTTTTGACACAACATATCTTGTACCCAGGTGGACTGGAACTTACTATAGTGGAAGATGGCCTTGAACTTTTAATTCTCCCACCTTTACCTTCTGGAATGATAGACACCATATCCGGTTTATGTAGTACATGAAGATCTCATGCTTCATGCATGTTAGGCAAACACTCTACCAACATCCATAGTCTTTCCTAGATAAGTTTCTGGTAAGGAGGACCTTAACTCTAGATTCCATGACTATGCTCATTCACAACAATATTATTTTTCCTTTGAAATTCTCATTAAAATTTCCTTAAGTTGGGCACACTGATGCACACCTGTAGTCCTAACAGTTGGGAGCTAGAAGCAGGAAGATCAGGAGTTTCAAGGCCATCTTCTGCTACACCGTAAGTTCAAAGCCATCCTGAACACCATGAGACCCTGTTTCAATGAGGAAAAAAAGAAAAAGAAATTCTGAAATTTTTGACGTGTGCATAGGCAGCAAAGAGTATTATAGATTTAATTGTGCCTTCTAAATGTTTTTCATTTGCTTTTTTGACATTTTGATCAAATCGGGCAGTGGGGCATCAAGAAATATATTTGGAAAGAGAGCATGAGAACAATAGAGGCCACACTGTGCTGTGAACTGGTTTTGATAATAATCAGGTCCTTAACCCCCTGGTGGGAGTAGTTGCAGAGACTTCCTAGGAGCTGACGAAAAGGTGCACTGCTTTAAATGATGGATGGGAAGCTAGCTGTGACAATCATAACGTAACAATGCCACACGGACCAGGACTGTAGAAAAATGTCTGCGTCATGAAGGGAGAGAGAACTTGATGTGAAAGCTTGGTATCTCATCTGAAGAAAAGCCATAATGAAGACTAGGGTTACAAGTGCAGGAGGAACCAGAAGGGGGGAACCCCAATGCCCATGTGATAGGAATGTGGACACTCCCCAAAAGAGAAAGAAAGACTGAGGATAGGATGGAGAAGGAATCTGTCTGTCTGGAGACCATGGAGCATGAAGGGCAGGGTTTGCTATCTTGCTTCTGTTCTTAGTGTAGTGTGAGGAGGTGATATCCTGGAAGAAGAGGGCTTTCCTGTGTTCTAAAACTTGAGCAGTTGCTCTGGACAGTGGAAAAAAAAGATATGGTTGCTAAGTTTGAGAATGTGGAGCTAAAGATTTTAATGTTATGGACAAGTGCTTTTAACTAGTTCTATTCAACCACCCTGCCCTAGCTTTTGCCAAGCTGTGATGTCATTAAGTAGCAAATTATGACTATACAGCCTATATTTTGTGCCCAGGGGTTTCTTGTTACACTTAATGTTGTTTCCTTCATGGTGGCTATACAAGAATGGGGTGCATGGATCTTTAAAACATCTGAATTAAGGATAGGGCCAGTATACAGGCTAAGAGGAGCCCAGGAGGCCCTCCACCAACCATACAACATCATGAAACCCTAAACCATTCTACTTGGGCTGTTTGTCAACAGAGCTTACACAATCAAGTTACTAACCCTAGAAACCCTTTTATCATAGCCTTAGAGCATAATCAAATTCTCTAAAGGTATCCTATGGATTTTTCCCTTTTAAGATATTAATTGCCCCTAAATTCAAATTTCTAAAGTTGCAGTCCTAAGTTCAGTCCCTCAAGCACTTGCCAAGTCCCAATAGATGTGATCTTCTTCAGAGGGACAAAATTTCATTGTAGGCTTTCGTGCTGTCCAGACTTTCTCAATCTGCCAATAGCCTTCTTTGCTACCATAAGCAGTCCCTACCCTTGTCATGAGATGGGCTCTACAAGTCATGCCACCAAACTTTCCAGCCAGATCCACCAAGAAGATTCACTGTGATGTATGTTTCTCAATAGCAGCCGCTCCCCCCAAATCTGGGCAGTGTTAGAAATGGCCTGTGCTCATGCTCCAGGACAAGCATGTCCTCCTCTCTAGTTACACTTCAGTCCTGACCTCCAGGATTGGATCTAGCCTAACAAACTCATTTCAGGTGGCAAAGCCTCAAACTCCTCAGCCTGTCAAACATCAGGGGTGGAGCATTTGTATAGCATGTTCCTCCTCCCTCTGTCCCCAGCATTTTCTCAGTCTCTCAAGGCATGTAGGCCCCGTAGCTCTCTAGGCATTTGGCAATGAAATGTGTATTTGTTTCAGTAAGCTGGTTCTCAAAGTAATAGGATATAGGCCCTGCAATGAAGCACTTTCTTCCCAAGAGACAAATTCAGGGCAGTGTAGAATAGAAAAATGTCATGTCTGCTGGGTGGCCCAGTGAGTACAGGGCTTGGCATGCAAGTCTGATGACCTGAGTTTGCTCCCACATAAAGGTTGAAGGAAAGAACCAACTGCGTAGAGTTGTCCTATTACCTCCATAGGCATGCCATGCATATGTATCTTCACACACACACACACACACACACACACACACACACACACACACACGAATGAATGAATGAAAGATGAAGAAAAGAAGGAAGGAAAGAGGCTAATATATGTTATTATGGTTGGTTTAAGTATCAATTTTACATAAGTTAGATCATCTAAGTAGGAAGCCTCCCTTGAACAACTGTCCTGACTGTCTTAATTGATGCAGGAAGACCCACCCCAGTTGTGGGAGGCACTTTCTGATAGCAGTCTATTATCTGGACTGCTTGCTTGCTAGGTCCACAAAGTTGATTTGGTCTATTGCTGATTCATTTGCCTATAGCAGAACTAGTCTTTATGGACTCAAGAATAGGAGCACCTCGGGAACCTTTGGCTCCAGATTAGGATTTCTAGGACACCCAAATGCTGAGGAACCCAGCTGTAAGCACTGAACAAGCCAGTAAACAAGACTCCTCCATGGCCGCCCATTCAGTCCCTGACTCTAGGTTCCTGCCTTGAGTTCTGACGCTGACTTGCCTCCAGGATGGACTGTGATTGGGACGTGTAAACTAAATAAAACCTTTCCTCCCCAAGTTGGTTTTGCTAGGTGTTTTGTCACAGTGACGGGAGGCACCAGTGCCATATGCTCATCCTCATCTATGTGTCTTTTATCATCAGGCAAGATTCAAGCCAGATGCCACCTCTTCACTGAACCCTTTCCTCATGTGGGTGGATACATGTTTACTTCTCTTAACAGATAAAGAGTCTCACTGGTGCTTTGAATTTATTTATTCATTCACTTAATTAATATTTATCAAGAATCTTGTGGAAACTGGCTCGTTCCAAGTGCTAGAATCCAAAAATGAAAGTGCAAATCCTGTACCTCAATGAACTTTCCAAAGTAACTAAAGCTTTATTCCCATAGGACAGCTGTTCTCAATGGGTGGGTCTCAACCCCTTTGAGTGTCGCATACCAGATATCCTGCATAGCAAATATTTTACATTATGATTTATAACAGTAGTGAAATTTCAGTTATGCTGCGTAGAGTTGTCCTATTACCTCCATAGGCATGCCATGCATGTGCATCTTCACACACACACACACACACACACACACACACACACACACACACATGAATGAATGAATGAAAGATGAAGAAAGGAAGGAAGGAAAGAGGCTAATATATGTTATTATGGTTGAAGTATCAATTTTACATAAGTTAGATCATCTGAGTAGGAAGCCTTCCTTGAACAACTGTCCTGACTGCCTTAATTGATGAAATTGATTCAGTTGTATCAATGAAATCTTTTTTATGGTTGGAGGTCACTACAACCTGAGGAACTATATCAAAGGGTCGAAGCATTAGGGAGGTTGAGAACCACTGATATAGGACATAATATTTTTTAAAAAATTATTGTAGCTGTGATTGTGTTTAGCAGCAGAGCTCTTATGTAGCATGCTTGAAGCTCTGGACGTGGAGAGTAAAATAAATAAAGTAAAATAAATAAACTAAGCTTGGGAGACAGCTCAGTCAGTAAAACGCTTGTCTGGGAAACACGAAAGTCTGGCTGGAATCCTCAGACCCCACACCAAAAAACGCCAGGCCTGGTGACATATGCTTCTAATCCCAACCCTAAAACTGAAAACATGCAGGTCCCAGAAGTTTACCTGCCAACAAGCCTAGCTTAATTGGTGAGCTATATATAGGCCAATGAGAGACCATATCTCAAAGGACATGGATGGTGATCCTGGCGATGATACCAGAGACTGATTTCTTGCCTCTACACGTGTTCCCACTTATACATGTGCTCCCACTTGCACACAAGTATTCACAAACATATGTACATAGATCCAAAAATTAACAAACAGATCCCTGAACTTTTAAGAGCAATAAAAGAAGTAAAAATTCCAAGTTCACTTTTTAATGCTGTGTGGTAGATAATATAATGTTAAGAGTATGTATAGTGTCTGCCTATCTTAGCTAGAGTTTTACTGCTGTTAACAGACACCATGACCAAGGCAATTCTTACAAGGACAATATTTAATTGGAGCTGGTTTACAGGTTCAGAGGGTTGATCCATTATCATCAAAGAGTGAATAGGCCAGCATTCAGGCAGGCTTGGTGCAGGAGGATCTGAGAGTTCTGCATCTTCATCTGAAGGCTGCTGGAAGACTGGCTTCCAGAGAGCTAGGATAAATAAATGTCTTTTGGCCCATGCCCATAATAACACACCTACTACAACAAGGACACACCTCCTCCAACAAAGCCATACCTTCTATTACTGCCACTCTCTGGGCAAAACATATTCAAACTATCACACTGCCTAAGGGTGCAGTAGTGGCATAGATATCTTGGTGATAAGCAAGAGCTCTTTAATTTGACTTGAGATGCACTCAACATGAGAGAAATTTTGCCTGGTACTGGGAACCTAGTCAACTACCTAGGATTAGTAAACTTATGGATGTATGGAAACCTTTACAGAAAACCCACAACCAATCAAACTGCAGAGTTGTGAAGCCCAGTCCCAATGGATACATCATCTACAAAACAACTCCAGCACCCAAGGCTCAGGAAACATTGTGGAAGGGTGGCCAGACAGATCATTAGAGCCAGAGAGGATCAGGGAATTTGCTCTGAGTCTGTGTCTCCTAGCAATATCAGAAAGTACACCCATAAAGTCTCACCAATATGACTGCCCAAATATGAAGTGAACATGGATAACAGCAATAGACATGTCAAAGTGGACATGGAAAGACCACAATGCCTTAATCTTACACAAAATCTACAGGCAACTAGAAAATATTGAGTGGGAGAGAAATGGTCTTCCTTAGGGAGTAACACACCAATTAGTTACCCAATATTAAATGGTTGGTCCTGAAATCATACATGTATAACATAAAAAGGGAACATTATACAGACTGAACAGTATTTATGTATTTAGGAATATATATATATATGCTTGTAACATAATAATGAGAAATAGAGGCTATGAATTTGAAAGAGAGCTAGGAGGTGTATACAGGAGGGATTGGAGGGAGAAAGGGAAAGGGAAAGGGAAATGATGTTATTATATTATAATCCCTCCAAATAAAAGAACTAATAAAAGAGTATGACTTCTGACAACTTGAATTAGGGTTTTGTTTTCCTTGTTTGTTTTATTCTGTAGGTTGAAGCCAGGGCTTTGCATGTATTGGGCAAGCATCCCCAGTCCTACTGTTTAGATTTAAACCCCAGCTCTCCTACTCTTTACTTTTATGAACTTGAACAAGTGCCTTAAACAGACTCCTTGTTATTACCTCATATGACCTAGCCCCCCTAAAAGTGTTTTATCAGCGACTTTTTATTATTGTTTTGTGTAACAGTCATGGCACTAAAAAGAGCTTAGGGTGCAGAGGAAGGTTTTGTGTTGTTGTTGTTTTGTTTTGTTGTTGTTTTGTTGTGTTGTGTTGTGTTTTTACTTTATTTGAGACTTTCTGAATGTGGATTAGCTTGCCCACTGAATTCTGGAGTCCTCCAGGGTAAGCGTGCCTTCACAAGCTGCCTAGAGCTTGACTTCAGTGCCTTGCACTCATCAGGTTCTTAAATATTCACTGGGCCAATATGAATGTGTTCACTGGGATTTGGCTCAGCCCTTGGTGTCAATGTGATTGGTATAAAAGTAACAGGAGTCTCTCAGACCAACTCTTTGTGGGCTAGATAGGCTGCCATCAAAGGAGAGGACCACACAATAATCAAGTAAATGCTGTCTCACTCAGGGGTGCCACATGGTCATTCATGGTCTTACATCATACAGATTCTCTGAGGTTTAACTACTTCCATGATGTAAACAGATTTTCAAGGGCTGGTTACTTGGCTCCAACGTTCACTGCATGTACATTAGTGCTCAAAAATCCATCCTAGGAGCTGTCAGTACTTTCCTACTCCATACCAACTTAATAAACTAATGAAAAGAGAATAAAGATTACTTTTAAGCTTGATAGATGCCAGGCAACTTGGTTTTCCCCCCCAAATATCACATCTATTTCATTGACCTACTATGCAATTTTCCAGAAATTCCTCAAATTTCCCAAATTTTGAGGTGCATGGTTCTGAAGAGGAAACCTGTCATGCTAGTTTGAATATTGAATGTTTTCCAGTGTGAAGTCTTGGCAACTTACTGTTTCAAAGCTGAACTTTGACTCAATTCTAATAAATGTTGGCGATTGGAGAGCTTGCTTATTGCCAGCATCATAGCAAGTTCTCTTAATGTGTCTTTCTTTCCTACTTTGTGTATCTTGTGCCTAGTTATTACCTTCATTACTATCATTTTCAATATTCTGTAATCTGATTATAAGGTATTTTTTTAAAATAGGATTCTATAATATATGCACAACATTAATGGCAAGTTTCTTAAGCAAATTTATACTACAGAGTATAATTTTTAAAAGGAGTATGCATTAAATGTGATGATTGGGGCTGGGAGTATAACTTAATGACAGAGTGCTTGTTTACTGTGTATGAGGCCCAGGGTTACACTTCTTGAAACAGCCATCAAAATTAGAATTAAATATAAGCAAGAATGTAGTGTGTGCTCATAGGATTGGGCTATTTTTGGAAGTAAATGAATCACAGAATTCATAGACGAATTTTAATTAGATGTCTTCCTACTGTAAGACTCCCAGAGATAAATTCCATTTACAAAATTCAAAACTGTTCAAGTATCATCAGGGAGAAATAAGCATCAAAGTCAAAGACAGTTTGCCCTCTACCAATATTCTCTCCACATTCATTTCTTTACTCCTAAGGCTGTTGCTGGAAACTTCCACCATCTTCCTAAGTGCCCTTTTGTTGGAGTACCTCTGTCCCTCCAGGCATGGCAAATCTTGAGTAATGAAGAACTATGGGTCTGGCCCTCTAGTGCAATAGTGAGGTGACTGATATGGGGCTAACCAACTACATATCTACTGGATCTGAGGACCTGACTACAGAAAGGAACTCATGCCTAGTCTGTAAACTTGGATTTGAGGGTCAGTCCCCAGAAGGGAATACAACCCTGGTTCTATAAACCTGGTTGAGAGCTCCCGGTTAAGAAGGTCCTAAAGGATGGAGCTACCCTATTACTACTTTTTTTGCTAAATGTTCACATCAAACTTCCTAGTCACAGACTGTCTGCTAAATACTCACGTTTGTACCCATAAATTACTATTGTCCACAACCTTTCATCAGAGAAATATCTTACTGCACAGGTGGTAGGTAATGTAGAAAACCCATAAATGGCCAAACTGCTGAGAATACATGATGATAGAGTCCATGACTTTAAATGGAACAGCTGGCTATCCCTTTCCATGTCACACTGAACATCTCAGAAGAGGAGACAGAAATAATGTCAGAGTCACAGGATGGGGAGATGGGAAGTCAAGAGATGTTTTCTGTACCTGCCTTTATGGCCACTGCATTAGATAATCACTGCAGCTGTGATTATCTGCAGATGACCAGCACAAGACTGGGTCTATCAACACTTCATCATTGATAGGGCCTAAAAGGCTCCCTCCATCTCTCCCTAAATCACTATTGACAGTTAATGGCTCTTAGAGGTGGGAGTGTCATTTTTGTCAGTGGTGTAGCCACTGAGAAATTGCCTTTGCTCCAGTAAGTAACCTCTTAACCAAGTTTCTTTCTCAGGAAAGAAACTCAGGAAGTTAAACTCTCTGTGTCCCCCACACAGAGAAAAACAGGGAAACTGGAGGAGAACTTGTTGGAAAGAAGTGATTCAGTGGGAGAGATTGGAGGATGAAGGAGAGAGATGAGGATGAAAAGAACAAAAAGGCAATACATACATATGTGAAACTTTCAAACAGAAAGTTAAAAGGAGTTAGTGGGTCTGGAAGCAACTCAGTGTGGCCTCAGTAAGCAATCTGTCTTTCCCTAATCCAAACCCAAAATCCTTGCCTGTTATTGTTTTTCTTTTTCTATCCTTCTCCTTTTCCTTGTCCTTAGCCAGTGATCCTAGGGCCATCTCCCCCCAAAACACCACTTGCATCTGTATTCTTTTGTTGCAAAGTCTGCTTCTGAGGCCACTCAAACTAAGATAATCCATAGCTCTGAAACCCTATTTCAGGCCTTCTTAAACAACAACAACAACAAAAATCTCTATTCTTGATGACTTACGGGGGCAGGCTGAGGCTCAAACCAAGGGTTCCACACATAACTATGCAAGTGATCTACTGCTAAGATACATTGCCAGCCACTGCAATGATTTGGTATGTTTTCTGACTGTCCTGCGGGACTCTAATCTTTTGAGCTTTTCTTTATCACACATGGCTCCCAGCTCATTCTTCCTGCTACAGAATAATGCAGATGTGTCATTCTCTTATATTTTTGGTTGTGAGCCTAGCCTTTAACGGCTGAGCTATCTCTCCAGCCCCAGATGTATCATTCTCCCTCTTCATAATCATTTACTGTTGTCCCAGGACCTAAGTGAGAACAAAATCCCAAACTCTGGTAATCATGGACTCACAATGCTTTTAGCCCTTGGCTCATAACACCCTTGAACATAGTGCCTGGTCCCAGCTGCTGCATATCCACAGACTAAAAGAACTTAAGGGAGGAGGAGGAGGAAAATCATGTGGGCATTAGACTTTTACCTTTATCCTACTGAAGAGAAGTTCAAAGTACTTCACTGCCCTTTCAAATTTACTGGAAATAGATTAGAAACAGCTTTGCTTCCCTGGGTCTTTCATTCCAGAGATAAAGTGCTTATCAGTCCAATTAGAACAAAATTCCACATATGAATGTCCTCCTATAGTTTCTAGCACAAACTCTAACTCCAGGAAGGAATTAAACCACTGATTTTTCCAATGGCTTTCAACTGTGTTTAAGGCCAGTCAATGGGCATTGTCATGATAAACCCATCACAAATGTGCAAGAAAGGGAAGGAGACAGTATCTCTCCTGCGTTGGACTGAGCAACAAGAGAGACCTCAGCTCTGCTCTGGGACTAATCAGAATAGGGCAGATGACAATGACCAAGTTGTTTAACTTTGCTGAGGTCCAGTTTTTCTCATCTGGGAAGCATGTAGGCTCTCTCTAAAGATCTTTTACCCTGATTGGAGGGGGTAGCTGCGGGTAGGCAGATCAATGCAAACCTGTCCACTCACCCCATGGATTTAGTTTAGTCACTGGAAGGGGTCATTGCCTCAGAATGAATAGGTGGGCAAATCAATGTCGGTGTGTGCATTCATCCCATGGTTTGAATTCAATCAGTCCAAAGTCCACTTAATCTTTAAGGTCCCCAGTGATAGTCACTGAGTGGATGTCACTGAGAAACAAGCAGCTAGGCCCTACTCCCCAACCCCAGACTTATGTAAGGGCTTAAAAGGTGTTTCCCAGGCCCTCGAAGAGGGAGAGTGGTCAAGTTCCTCCCTACAGGAAAAACAAAACTAAACAAAACAAAAAACCCAAGATCAAACCAGAAAAATCTCAATCCTTGAATTTGCCCCAATATCAGGTCAACAAATCCCTCCAGTCCCAGACCACCCTGGACCCCCCAACACACACACACACACACACACACACACACACACACACACACACACACACACCAAGAAACCCTATATAAGGCTTGCTTCCTGATCAGTTCCCAGACATTTCTGACCAGAACAGAGAGGCAGCCACTCTCTTGTGCCTTTCCCCATAAATCTCCCATGTGAGGTTTGTTCTGCCGTGTGACACTGTGGTATTCCTTGGCTCCTGGATACCTTCCCCATTTAAGCATCAGGGCATAAGCTAAGTTCAGCCACACAGTCCCAGCTTCTTGCAGAACTCCTTGCCTCTCCCCATCTACCAGTACCTTCCTGACCTTACTTCTGGATGCCTGTAACATGCTTAATTTAGTCCTGGCCTCCTCCTGAGAAAAATAAATATTAAATGTGAAATGAAAACCGCACATGTAATAATATTGGTATTAATGAGGTGCTGAATTGTATTCCTGCTTTGCTATTGTTGGCAAGTATGGCAGTCAGCTGAATTCCAGACTGGGGAACCATCTGTAAAACAGCAATGCTAGCCCAAAGCTTTACATTCTCCACATGGGTTTTACCTTGCTGAAGCCTGGTATGGTGTGGTCCCAGGGGTTCTGGAAAACCTCCACCAATGAATAGCCTTTATGCTTGATCACTCACAGAGAAAAGCAAAGGGGAAGGGGGAGGGGGAGAAAAAGTAAATGGGCCCAGAAATGGAGAAAGGAGGAAAAAGAAAGGATTGTTCTCACTCAGCTAGCACAGGGAAGGTCGCCTGTCAGAGCTGTCTGTCAGATCATTGTTGGTAACTCTCATTGGGCTCCAAAACCACCTGGTCCTTCTGCAGCACTCAAAGGGGATGCACGTAAACCCTTAGAGGTAGGTGCATATCTTACATATTTGCTCCAGCATTTCTGTTGAGAAAATATCTTCAACCCCATTACACGTGAAGAAACTAGATTTTTGAAAAGTCACCTAGGCATGAAGGCTGATACTTCTAATTCAAGCAATTGATAGGGTAAAACAAAGAAATTGCTGCAATCTTGAGGCCAACCTGGACTGCAGGGTAAGAGCCTATCAAGCTAGAGATAGGTGTAGGAATGGGGAGAGGAGAGGAAGGGGGCAGAAAAAAAGAGGATGGAAGAAGAGAGGAAAGGAGGTGGGAAGGTCTCAGTTATCCATTCCAGTCATACAATCTCAAAGCCAGAGTTTATAGCTAGGCCTTCTGGCTCTAGCTCAAGTAATCAGTGTAGCCATCGCCCTCATACCCTCAGAAATTCAAGAATGTTGCTAGAATGTGCAGTTTCTATTGTACTGTGAGGTAGATGGAACTGAAAGTTGGAACTAGCCTTGTAAAAAGTAATATGTCGACCCCTTGGAACATTTATACCTTGTGACTACAATTTCACTTTTATGACTCTTCCAGAAAATATTACCAGAGGCACAAATATTGCTAGAGATTTATGCAAAAGATGCTTATTGTTATAATAATAGGAGAGTGAACAGCTGCATAGCCAGCCCACTCCACAGGGAACTGGCCTTGTCAGTACAGCAGAGGTCCAGTCATGTGAGCACGGAGACTTAATGTGTTGTGCATTTCCACCCTCTGAGCAGAGATGTGCAATACCTGTCACACATGAACCCTGAAGTAATAAAAGCTTCAGCGTAAGCTCACAGCTTGAGAGCTATTCAAAATCTCTACAGAGGGATCTGGGGAGATGGCTCAGTGGCTCAGAGTACTTACTGTACTTGCAGAGTTCCTGGGTTCAGGTCTCAGCATCCACATAGTGGCTAGCTGTCTGTAACTCCCAGTCCAGGGGGCTCCACCATCTTCTTCTGGCCTCCAGAAGCACCTGGCCTGCCTGTGATACACACACACACACACATATTCTCAGGTAAAATACTCATGCAGAGGAAGTAAAAATAAATAAATCTTTAAATGATCTATACAGATATATCAGGCAGGTTGATTACAGGGCAAGTGGATTTGCAGACAGGGAGAATTAATCAGAGAAAAGAAGAGATTAGGCATGGTAAAGTTGATGTAGCAATACAGCTTGAGATTCTAAGAGAAACAACCAGTACCACATAATACACTAATGATTGAAGGACGGTGTTTGTGAACGCAGAGAGCTGCCTCTCTAATGTCTGAGTGAGTGACTTTGCTGTGGTATCTCGTCCTCTAAAAGGAATATGCAGCAGAAAGAAGCTTATGATAGTTGATACTGATTGCCAATTTAACTAGGAGACTAACAGACTGGGTGTGTCTGTGAAAGCATTCCTTGTTTAGGTAAATTTAGGTGGGAAGACTCCACCACACTAAATGCTTCGAGTAGCACCATTCCATGGGTTGGGGTCCTGGACTGAATAAAAAGTAGAAAGAAAGTTGGGCGCCAACATTCACCAATTCTTCCTGAATTTGGATTTAATGTATCCACTGCCTTAGGCTCGTATAATGTCCTGATTGCCCCATCATGGTGCACTGTACCCTCAAATGATGAGCCAGAATGTCAGGTGTTATGTCCCAACAAAAAGAGAGGTAACCAATACATAGCCCAGTACAAAATGTATCAAGCAAGAACAGGCTGCAGGTTGATTGAAGAATAAGGACTAGCCACAATGACTCTCTTAGAATTTAGAGGCTGAGTGAAGCAGGGATCCTTCCCAAAGAGGGATAACTAAGCCTGGGAGAGAACGCAGAGATACAGAAACCAACAGAGGACTGTGGGCCAAACTCGTGATTGAAAACACATAAAGTGCCCTATGCTTTTCTTCTAACACTCAGACATCACGGGGGACTCGAATTTCTAAATGGACCTCAAAACATACACAATATGAGTATTCATGTTGTAGATATTTTTATCAGTACCATTAACTACGTGGCCTGGGATTTGAGGTTTATATCTCCTCTTCCTCCTCCTCCTCCTCCTCCACCACCACCACCACCACCACCACCACCTCTTCCTCCACCTCCTTCTTCTCCTCTTCCTTCCCCTTCTCTCTCTCCCTTTTCTTCCTTTGTCTCTTTCTTTTTTCTATCTTCAGCGTCTTGCTGTGTATCCTAGGCTTGCTTGAATTTGTAACCCTACTGCCTCAGGCTCCTGTGTGCTGGGATCACAGAGGTATGCCATCAGGCCTGACTCCAGATTTTTAGCTCATATGGCACATTTTGCCCACTCTTTTCTGATATATTTAATCTTTTGAAACAGACTCTCTCCTCCCAACATTCCACCTGGCAGCGCAGCAGCCCACAGCTTTGGATCTCCTCTTGGGCTGCTGGGCTGCTGGCCACCTTTTCTACATCACTCATCTGCCCTTAGCAGGATTTTAGGCTACTCTCTTGGGTGAGGCTTCAGTTACACCATGCATGGCCAGTTTTGTACACATGCAAAGAAAAATGTCATAGCAATAAAATAAATAATGCATATTAGAAGTTGTCAGTGGGGTGGATATAGTCTTAAACAGGAATTCAAGATTTTAAAATTCTGCATATAAATAACATGCTTTCATAATCAACTGTGTTGGTAACTTCAGAAGAAAATATAAGAAAGACATATGCTATAAAGCCTTAATGTGGGTAGTGAGGATATGCATGACTTATTTCATTTTTACTTAACATTTTCCCTATGAACTTGAAAGCATTTCACACTTAGAAAAGAGGTGTGCTAAAATATACTCCTTTTCTTCCTCCCAAGGCTAACAAGTGAAAAAGGCATGCTGTGCACACATCTATTAAATTTGGGTTGGAAAATAGGTGGAATTGGCTTGCATGTTGCTAATGCCATCCATCTGGTTTAGCTGCACTGGATAAAATCAGTAGATTTCTTAAGTTAGCCTTAGTTTGAACTGCTGGAGCTTTTATTCAGCCTCAGACAGAGAAATGAGCCACTCTGTACCTGCAAAACTGAGATGGTGGTTTCCTGATATAGGTGTCTGAAGGGAATACTTTTATAAGATGTAGCAAGTTAATGTGTTCAGAGAAAATGCTGTTCTGTTCTTCATGAGTTCTCAAAAATATTACATTGACACTAGCCAGCCTCCCACTCCAATGGCAAAAGTACCTCCAGTTCTCATTTAGGTGGGAAGACTCCACCACACTAAGGTGAACCTTGAGTCCAACATTGATCAGTAAGCCAAATGTGATCACAAAGGGTTTTGTTTCATTTTAATATAAGCAAGAGTATATATGTATATTTTAAAGTGAGAATTTGCTACTAGAACCTTTTCTTTTTATTCAAATGGCAGGAATTTCTTTGTAGTGATATTTCTGCTTTCACTATCTCTTTAGTCTGTAAATCATCAATGTTGATGTATAAAGTTTTGCATTGATGCCAACAAGATTTTGCTGACAGGAGCCTGATATAGCTCTTTCCTGAGAGGCTCTGCCAGTGCCTGGAAAATACAGAAGTGGATGCTCATAATCATCCATTGGATGGAGCACAGGGTCCCCAATGAAAGAGCTAGAGAAAGTACCCAAGGAGCTGAATGGGTTTGCAGCCCTATAGGAGGAACAACAATATGAACTAACCAGTACCCCCATAGCTCCCAACTAAACCACCAATCAAAAAAAACACATGGTGGAACTTGTGGTTCTAGCTGTATTTGTAGCAGAGGATGGCCTAGTCGGTCATCAATGGGAGGAGAGGCCCTTGGTCTTGTGAAGGTTCTATGCCCCAGTACAGGGGAATTTCAGGGCCAGGAAGTGGGAGTGGGTAGGTTGGGGAGCAGGGCGGGGGGAGGGTCTAGGGGACTTTCAGGATAGCATTTGAAATGTAAATAAAGAAAATATCTAATAAAAAAGTTTTGCATTGTTTCTCGGTATGAAGTTTAAAATGATATATCCATTTTCCTTCCACCATTACTGGCATGATGATGTTAATTATATCTGCTGCTTCTTCTCTGCCTATGTGCAGTATTCACCAGACACAGTAGCTGCTGGTTGAAATATAAGAACTGGCCTCAGTGGACCTTACTCTCTGTCTCTTTAATAGAAGAAGCAGTGCAGATAGATAGAAAATGGAATTGCTGCAGGTGCTGCTAGAGAGTAGGAGATACATCAGGCAAGAGGGTTCTGAGTTATCAGAAAAAGACCAGACAGCAGGTTACCATGAAAACACCTACATAGAGACTATGGACAAAAGAAAAGTTTAGACTAGACCAAAGCATATACAACACAATCTATAGCTACTTTTGCTTTACTGGAAAAAATATGCATTGGTCAAGAATGTACTCTAGTTGCTGGACATCTAAGCCTCTTAGCTTTTGTAAATGAAGTATCCCATCATACCTCACAGATCATGAATGTTTGTGAAGAGAAACTGTCTTGAAGAGAGGCGGGTATTTTGACAACAAATAAGAATATATCAAGAACTCACAAGAGAATAGCACCTGAAGTTATAGAGCACCCTGTGTGTCATATCCCAAAACCTATCAACCACACAGCTGTAGATGACATGGACCATAGAGTTAAGCATGAAGATAATAAGCCTGCAAGAACTGCCACACTGATAAGAACAAACCCTCCTACTTAGAAACCACCAAGTCCTCCAGGGTAGAATCTTCCTAATAAAACTCAGGAACCTATCAGACCCTCAAAACTTTCTAAGTACTATATGACTAGTTCTGCAAAGCCAGGAAGTGAAAATAATACAGCCAGGAAGACATCTTTATATTACACACACAGTGCAAAGAGTGCTGGAAGTGGAAAGCAAGAATATAGTGCATGTAAGTGTAGTGGCCGATACCTTAGAATCCACTACTGGAACAGTTGCAGATATCCCAACTCCACCATTACCACCTCCACCAGATGACATCCCCATGACACCACACCACCTCCTGCAATGGGTTATGAAGATGAAGCTTTAGTAGTTCAGCATCATGATCCATGTGCAGGTGGGGTTTCTGTGGAAACCTCCAGGAACTGTACTGAGAAAGTTGTTACAATATATGACTAGATAAGAGTCAAAGATGAGCTAACATTTAAGGAGCACATAGTCATTTATATTATAAACAATGATGACAGCTGGTATGAAGGAGTCTGCAATAAGTAGAATGACTGCTAACATCTATTATGAACTGTATTGATTAATTTTTCTTTGTCTTACTTTTAAAGTAGGTTTTTACTATTAGTCATATTATGGTACTATGTGATTTAGAGAAGAAATTTGCTCATGTCTTCAGGATATGCTTATGTGAACATATACTTATGAGCATGAATCTTTGAGACAGCTTGTAATTTACTAAACAGCAAGTTATGCAAGAAGCTGTACAAAACTGATTATGCCTGTGTTCTTATACAATGATAACTTTATAACCTTCCAAAATATCCTGGGAGATGGAGCATATTATATTGAACAAAATACAACTTCTATTGTACATCAGTACTAATGAATGTCAGACTAATATTAAAATTAATAAGAAAATGTACATCTTGGTGCTGGTCAGATTTTTGTTTAGATTCTCATTTTAAATAATGTTTGTAGATAGGCATAATGGCACATACCTGTAAACTCAGTACTTGAGAGACAGAAGCAGGATGATCAGAGTTCAAGGCCAGCATTGGCTAGATAGTGAGTTCAAGACCAGTCTCAATTATGTGATGCCTTATCTCAACACACACACACACACACACACACACACACACACACAAATATAAAATTTTGCTATCAAAATGTTGTTTAAGCATATATGAAAATGTATGCATTGAAGGCCTGGGGAGATGGATGTGACACGGTTGGTTTTTATTGCACAAACATAAGGACCCCCCACATTACAAATCCAGGTATTGCAGGATGCACCTCCAATCCTCACACTGGGAAGGCAGAAAGGAGAGGATTTTGAGGGATCGCTGACCAGCTAGCCTCGCCAAACTGATAAGTTCCAGGTCCAGTGACAGACTGTATTATAAAATCAGGTGATGAGTGCTGTCATTGCTGGGGCGGTTCCTGACAAAACAGCAATGCCTGTGGTTGGTAAAGGGATGGAGATAAACCACTCTGGAGACAGTTTCAGGGAACAGCGTCTGCTTTCTTGCACAGGAGCAACCACTTCTATAGTGGAAGCCATTCAAATGTGATTGGTTAGCACATTTCCCTCAGATCAGATAGGGAGTACACATACCAGCAAGGGCTCTGTGGAAGAAGCACATTAAAGAAGACATGGAGAGTGCAGATATGTCAGCAGACCAGCTGGCTATTCACAGTGCTTCAGAATTCAGTGTTCTGACTTCAGGAGTATGGTGTGCCATGCTTCTTATTTAGAAAGACAGTGTGCCAAATAGTCTAGCGGCCAGGTCATGCCTGCATGTTCTCCTACAAGTGAATGAATGTTGAAGACACCAGACATCTATTTATGTCAGGCCTACACACACACACACACACACACACACACACACACACAAATATACACATATACATACATGTGTACACACAACATATATGCGTTGAAATATACTTAAAAATTTCAAGATGATTCTAATTTACATACCACTTACCTAGATTATTCATACGTCTTTGAGCCTCAGTGGTCTCCATATAAAACAAAACAGAGGATTATCTATAATCCATAATATTGTCATTTGTATCTATGCTTTTTGTTCTTTTCTTTACTTTTTTTTTTACTTTGTACTTTTTTTGCCATTTGTGGGTTTGTTTGTTTTTTGTTGTTGTTTTATTCACTTTATATCTCACTCACTGTCCCCCTCCCGGTACCCTTCCACAATCCTCTCCCTGCACTCCCTCCCCTTCTCCTCTGAGAGGGTGGGGGTCCCCCAGTTATCTTCCCAACCTGGCACATCAAGTCTGTGTGAAGCTAGGTGCATCCTCTCCCACTGAGGCCAGACAAGGCAGCCCAGCTAGAACATATCCCAGTAGAGGCAAAAGCTTTCCACATAGTCTCCATTCCTGTTGTTTGGAACCCACATGAAGACAAAGCTGTACATCTGCTACATATGTGCAGGAGGAAAGGGGATAGGTCCAGCCTGTGTATGTTCTTTGGTTGATGGTTCAGTCACTGAGAGTCCTGAAGAGTCCAAGTTAGTTGACTCGGTTGGTCTTCCTGTGGAGTTCCTATCCCCTTTGGGGCCCTCAATCCTTCCTCCTACTCTTCCTTAAGAGTCCCCAAGCTCCATCCGCTGTTTGGCTGTGGGTGTCTGCATCTGTCTGAGTCAGCTGCTGGGTGGAGCCTCTCAGAGGACAGCCATGCTAGGCTCCTGTCTGCAAGCATAACAGAGTCTCATTAATAGTGTCAGGGATTGGTGATTGTCAATGGGATGGGTCTCAAGTTGGGCCTGTTACCGGTTGGTCATTCCCTCAGTCTCTGGTTGGTCCCCTGTTCCTGCATTTCTTGTAGACAGGATAAGTTTTGGGTTGAGATTTTGGGAGTGGGTTGGTGTCCCTATTGCTCCCATGGGGTTCCTGCCTGGCTACAGAAGGTGTCATCTTCAGGTTCCATATCTCCAACATAGTAAATCACAGCTAAGATCACTCCCATTGATTCATTTTTTTATTATTAGATATTTTCTTAATTTACATTTCAAATGCTATCCCGAAAGTTCCCTCCCCCCTCCCCCTGCCCTGCTCCCCTGACCACCCACTCCCACTTCTTGGCCCTGGTGTTCCCCTGTATTGGGGCATATAAATATTGCAATACCAAGGGGCCTCTCCTCCCAATGATGGCCAACTAGATCATTTTCTGCTAAATATGCAGCTAGAGACACGAGCTCTGGGGGTTCTGGTTAGTTCATATTGTTGATCCTCTTATAGGGTTGCAGACTCCTTCAGCTCCTGTGGTACTTTCTCTAGCTTCTCCATTGGGAGCCCTGTTTTCCATCCTATAGATGACTGTGTGCCTCTCTTATCCCAGGTCTCTGTTACATCCTGGAGATGTCCCTATATCCCTATCCCTGTCAGCTGCAGATTTCCTTGAATTCTCATGGCCATCTGGCCATCCCTCCTGTTCCTCCCCATACCTGATCCTAAACCACCCCTCATTCCCTTCCACATGCCCTCTCCCACCAACTGCCTTTTTATGACCATTTTATTCCTTCTTCTAAGTGATATTTAAGCATCCTCACTTGTGCCTTCTTTGGGTCTGTGGAGTATAGCATGGGCATCTTATATTTTATGGCTAATATCCACTTTCCAGTGAGTACATACCACACATGTCCTTTTGGTTCTGGGTTATCTCACTCAGGATGATATTCTCAAGTTCTATTCATTTGCCTGAAAAATTCATGATACCTTTGTTTTTAATAGCTGAATAATATTTCATTGTGTAGATGTACGTTTATTTTATCCATTCTTCAGTTGAGGGACATTTTGGTTGTTTTCAGTTTCTGGCTATTATGAATAAAGCTGTTATGAACTTAGTTGAGCAAGTGCCTTTGTGGGATGGTATAGCATCTTTTGGGTATATGCCCAGAAGTGGTATAGCTGGGTCTGAGGTGGAACTTTTTACAGCTTTCTGAGAAACCACCAATTCATTTCCAGAGTGGTTGTACAAGTTTGCAATCCCACCAGCAATAGAGGAGTATTTGCTTTGCTCCACATCCTCACCAGTATCTGCTATCACTTGAGTTTTAGATCTTAGCCATTCTGACTAGTGTGAGGTGGAATCTCAGGCGCATTTTGATTTTCATTTCCCTGATGACTGAGGACTTTGGACATTTCCTTAAGTGCTTTTCAGCTATTTGAGATCCCTCTATTGAGAATTCTCTGTTAAGCTCTGTATCCCATTTTTAATTGGGTCATTTGAGTTGTTGGTGTCTAACTCCTGAGTTCTTTATAAATTTTGGAGATCAAACCTAGGGTTTTGTGTATGCCAGACAAGCATTCCATCAACTGAGCTTCATTCCCAGGTCTCAAGAAGAATAACTTAATAAAAGGAAAAACACAAAACAACAAGAACAAAAACAAAACCCCAATCTTCCAACAGATGTTACCTCTAGACTTCAAGAGATTTATATCTCTACTGTCTCAAAGCAACACTAAAACAAAACAGTTACAGATTAAAATGGTAACCAGATACTGCAAGTTGAGGGTGAGTTTGGGGATTCAAACCTCCAAGGGCGGGAGTAAAGTCACTTTAGTTCCCTCTAGCAAAAGCCACCTCTCAACATTTGTATCTATGTCCTTATGATCTGCTTTACAAATTGTTGGGATTTCCCCCTCATATCTAATAAGTTCATATACTGGAGTTCTAACCCCCAATAGCTTATAATAAGCCATATTTAGAAATAAGGTCTTTATGGAGATGACTAAATTAAAATAAAGACATTACAGCAGGCCTTAGTACATTCGGGGTAGCCATCTGCAAACCAAGAAAAGAGCCAGAGGAAACCAAACTTGGTGGCACCCACATCTTGGACCTCCAACCTCTAGAAACAACCTCTAAAACAACCTCTACATGTGTTTTTATTTCTTTTATTTTTTGTTTTTTGTTTTTGTTTTTTTTTTTCTGGTTTTTTTTTTTTGAGACAAGGTTTCTCTGTGTAGCCCTGGCAGTCCTGGAACTCATTCTATAGACCAGGCTGGCCTCGAACTCAGAAATCTGCCTGCCTCTGCCTCCCGAGTGCTGGGATGAAAGGCGTGCGCCACCACGCCAGGCTTGTTTTTCTATTTCTTAAGCCATCCAGTCTGTTAGCATTTTGCTATAATGGCCATAACACACTAATCCCCTCTGGGAACAGGAAGTTTAAGATCCACCCCCATGTTAACCTTCTTCACTCTTTCTGTTTCTAAAACCTTCATGCTTCCTTCATAGTGGGTTGTGAAGTCAGTTTACTTAGTGACCAGTGTAGTATATTAAAATAGAGGTGAATGAAACAACAGAATACATAGAAGATGGTATAGTAAAACAGAGAATATCGCTCTGTCAATCTTTATTTCCATTATGTGTGTATGGGTGTATATGGATGATATAAGTGTATTTTGTCATGTTATAAGTTGAATTTCATGCTTTCAATAATGAAAATGGAAATGGAAAGCCACCAGCTTGATTGGACTCTAAATGTGGTCTCTGCCCAACTCCCTAATTACTTTGATTCCCTCCTATGCAAGGTTCACCATGCACTTAACTCCTACTAGGTGTTCTGCTTCTCTGCCCAAAAGAAAAGGAAAAAATAATTAAAATTGACAGGTTTCACAAACAAATTATATTTTTCCCAGAATAGATATTATTAAATATGCTTCAAGCAAAGAACCTGGCTCATCTTGACCTTCATTGGGCTGACTAAAAAGTATTCATTTTCAGAAGAAATAACAAACTTTAACACTGTCTGAACATAAAAAAAATACAAAATAATATCTAAAGTTCAAGTAGGAACCCAAAATTTAACTGAATTTTCTCTTTTCTAACATGCCATTTTGAAGCAGGAAACAGACATTATAGAGTTGTACTGTCCAGTATGGTAGCCACTAGTCACATATGGCTACTTCAATTTAAATTCATTAAAGTTAAAAACCATTTCATTGTCTCACTAGATACATGGCAGTGGTAGTTACATGTTCTGTACCATAAAACATTACCATAATTGTACAAAGTTCTACTGGGTAGCACTGCTTGTTAAAATACTGGCCAATAAGTTTCTATGGAAGAAATGGGTTTCCCTGTGTGGTCCACCTTTGCTTATTTCAAGAGGAGAAAGTAAAGTCAGAATGTCATGAAAGAGAAGTTCTACAGCAAAAGACAGAGAACTATATAATAGTAATTCTAAACATTTTTATTGAGCTTGGTGTTTCACTGTGCCCAGTACTTTACATGCGGTCTATATTTACAGTCCTAGGAAGAACTAACCATTTTTACGAATGGAATAGTTGGGAGCTAAGAAGCGAGGGCCTTCTTTAAGAACTGATGAAAGAAATGGAAGCACACGGATTTGAGGCCAGTTTCTAAGCCTTGTTCTCCTTCAACAGTACTAACCATTCTCAGCTAGGGGTTCAGGTAGAAGATGGAGGGGAGTCAAGAGGTGTTTTGTCACCATCATCTGGACTGATTGGAAACCCAAAAAGACTTTTTTATCCCCAGGAGTCCTTTCCTAAATAAAGGTCTTTAAAGCCAACCCTTCAATATTCTCCAACACCTTGTTCTCTGATAGTTCCCAGTGTACAGCTTTCAGAAAACCACAGAACTGAGGCCAGAGAGACGTCATGTAAAGGCTGTCCTGGACAGCTTCAATGAAGTTCTCAAAATGGGATGTAAACTGTATAACAGGGATTTACCAAAAGCTCTCTAGGTGATTCTCATATGTATATGCTGTTTTGTTTTATTAAATATCTATTTATATGTAAGTATGTATATATCTGTGCATATGCCACATGAGTATAGTGCCCATAGAGGCCAGAGAAAGAGGCTTAATTACTTGGAGCCAGAGTTATAAATGGATGTGACTCATTAGATGTAGGTGCTGAGAACCAGATTGTTCCTTTTAAGGAGAAGCAAGTGTTCTTAACGACTGAGCCATGTCTCTGGTCTCATCTATTCTATTTTAAATTTTTCATCATATCATAATAACTTGAGCAATACATTTAGAAGCCAATTAGGTAATAGCTGCATGAAAAATAATTGTTTTGACTGTAATAATAATTCTCACTTGTATTACTGAACATTGAATTTTAAACAAAGACTATGTAAAAATGAGTGATTGGGGTGGGTAAAAGAATTAAAGAGTCATACACACAAAGAATATAACCCCCTCAGATCTTGAACATGAGTATTTTGCACAATAAATAACATATTAATTGTATGAGTTTTTAAACTTTAGATCAAATTAGTGAAGCCAGAAATCTGTGGGATATGAACAAACAAAAATAATACCTACTTAAAAATTAGTTCAATTTTTTAAAAAATCTGTTTTTAGTCTTTATTTCAAAACTAGAAAGATATAGATTTTAGGGCTACATTTCATAAACTGAATGGTAATCACATCAATACAAAGTTTAATAAGAGGAAACAGTAACTATGGGGTAAAATGAGAAAAATGAGTAAAATTAGAAAAGCTACATGAAGAAACACCTTCTACTAAATTACCAGTGAGTTAAAAGAAAAAAAAAAGAAAAAAAACAGGTAAATACCACACACAGCACAAATAAATCAGCTCTTGTATTACCTGTTAAAATATCTAAAACAAAAAATACACCAAAAGATAAAATTTAAAGAGAAAATTAAAAATATACCAATCAAAGCCTAGTGTCTGAGCTTGATCCCTGGAACCCACACAGTGAAAAGAGAGAAGTGACCTCCACAGGGGCACTCTGTAGCATGGACTCCCTTCCTGTGCATGCACATACAAATAAACAAATGTAATTAAACTACATCAATTAAAGGTGACAAAGGAAAGCACTGTGGTGCTATTATTAGACACAGAATTGGAAGCCAAAACACTATCCCAAAAGAGTAATTGTCTAACATGGGAGTGGGAAGGGAGGACTTCACAAGCTTCGAACAATGTAAAATGTTTGGGGGTATTTTCAGTTTTCAGGAAAGGTCTCAAGTGTCCCAGCTGGACTCAAAATAGTTGTATCGGTTAGCCTGACCTTGAGCCCTTCTTGATCTGCCTCCACCTCTGAAACACTAGGATTATAGGCATGTAAAAATTTAAAAAGTGTTTGAAATGAGAAAAGCTACATGAAGCTAATGACTAAGTAGGCTAAGGACTTTGATCTAATATAATACAAGATTAATATCTTTAATCTGTGAAGACTTGGTATAAATCTCTGAGAAAATACTAATACAAAGTACATTCAGAATTCAGGAAACTGGGTCAATGTAACTCAATGAAATTCAGCAGATGAGCAATGAGACCTTCCTTTTCATTAACCACTTTTGAAATCCCAGTAAAAACCATTGGTGGGAAAGCCAAGAGCAGTGGCACATGATTGTCAAGGCCTCAGCACTTGGGAGGCTGAGGAAGAAGGGATGCTGTGAGTTCAAAGTCAACCTACCTATGCTAGTCACTCTAAGACCAACCAGGATACATTATGCAACCCTCTCTCACCACACCCCCACCAAAAGCACAGAAGAACAGAAATGAACATGAACAAAATGGGTTAATTGTATGCATGAAATGGTACAAGTAAACTCATTATTCTGTACAATTAATGTAGATTAGCAGAAAAATGAAGACTAAAAAGGACACCAGTGGTGGAATATAAGTTGGCATAATCTTATGCAAAGATGATTCTGGCACTAGGTCTCTGGAGCTTTTTAAATGTTCATTCCTTTTGAAATGATAAGTACTCTTCTGGGAATCAAGCCTACAGAAAGAATCAAGATTTATGAACAAAGATGTTCAAGATAATACTCATTACTATACAGGGAATTTTGAGAGAGCCGGACTATGAAATGATGCTGGAAATTTTAGAGAACCACAGTATATGCATAAGTCAGAACATTGTGAATTATTAAAATTGTATTTGAGAGGTTCTTATTGAAAACCAAGAAATGATATATGGTGTCATGTTAAGTTAAAAACCAAAACACTATGCCAAAAACTGGATGTTAAATTGAATTCACATCTCAGCTAAATACCATTTGTCTTTGAGTAATAGGGTTATCAGGTTCATTGGTTTCTCTCTTTTGGGTCTCCTACTTCAGAATACTATTCTACATTGGTTTTTGTCCATCTTCTGCATTGTGCACAAGTTACTTTTATAATCAGAAATACTTTTTGAGCAGAAACATGTCACTGCATTATCTTTAAACCTTCATCTAAGGTCTTACTTAAAACCAGGACTCTAGGGTGCACAAAGAACTCTGGTCATCTTGGCGAAGAGTTGACTTGTTGAAGGGATTTGGGAGAGAAGAAGGGTTGGGAGAGCCTGGTGAGCCTAGGGCTCCTGTGATAACTGGGCCTTTATCTTCATTCCTATGATATCTTTCAGGCTTCTGTAACCAGAGAGAAAGTCTCCTGGTTTGTGGTCACATGTAGGTCACCTGCATCTAGGTGAGGGAACTGTCCCACTAATATCCACCCAAAGAGGTAGACACTACTTCCCTCTAGCAGGAGAAAAATTAACCCTCCAAAAATTAGAGTGTGGTTAAGGAGTAGCACATCAGTAAATTTGTTTGTGAGATGTTTTCTCCAGTATTTCTTTTCTCTCCCTTCCCCATCCTCTTCCCTTACTCCTCCTTGTCTTCCTTTCTTCTTTCTTCTCTCTCTCCCTCCCCTCCCCCTCTATTCCTTTTTTTAAATTTAGGTGTCTCTGTGTGTGTGTGTGTGTGTGTGTGTGTGTGTGTGTGAGAGAGAGAGAGAGAGAGAGAGAGAGAGAGAGAGTTTAGTGCATGTGTACATGCCATGCACGGAGGGCTTGCAAAGTGTAGAGTTCCTACTTCTAATCTCCATTAACACATGAAGTAAGAAAGAAGACCCTGGTATTGTGGTGTACACCTGTGGCTCATAAACACCTAACTCAAACCAGGTGATCTGACTTCCTTTTCTGGCCTCCTTGGGGACCTTACTCACAGGTGTGTGTGCGCGTGTGCCTGTGTGTGCACGCGCATGCTCGTGCACATGCACACAAACAATTAAAAAATAAAATCTAAACAAGAATACTCATTGATATTAAAAACAATAGTAATAACAGAGCTGGGGAATCTAGCCCAAGGATAGAGAGAGCAGGTTTAGCATGCCTGAGGCCCCAGGTCTGCTACAGGCTGTAACCACAAACACATGAATATAGGTCAAGCCACTTCAAAAATGGATTTGGGGAGTAGGGGAATGTTACAGGCTGTTTATCCCAAAAAGCTGCTTAGAAACTGAAGACACAGGACACAACTTAGCAGAATAGCACCCTAGGGCAGAGAGAGGCAGCTCACAGCTGGAGGTTACTCTGAGCACCATTCTTTGTCTTAGACCCACAATTAGTGGCTCCAAGGGCTCATAAGGGGCCTTTGTTTCAGCCACATCTGCAATCCATACCTATCACTCACACCAGCTCCTCTGGCAAGGAAACCACTTTACACAACAAAGAAAAGGATGCTGCCATTCTGTTGTTCAAGGCACCAAGGCAAGACAAAAGAACCAATGCTTCAAGAAAGAACAAAGTGCCTTTAAAACTTTTCGTTGGCATACAAAAGTAGAGAATGTAAGTAAGTTTTCCATCACTAGCAGGTGGGTTCAACAACTGCTATACATTTCTTTAAGATTCTGGCTTTGTCAAGTCCCTGTCTGCCTTGTCCTGTATCTTTTGCTGCTGTGAAGCAAATCTCTATTGTCATGTCCATGCCATTTGTTCAGAATGAATCCGAGAAGGAGAGAGGAAAAGAATGATTTTTTCTTGCGTGGTCACAATGCTTATTTTCACAATTAACAAAAATTCACACATATATCTCTTGTTCAGTCCACATTTAAATTTCTAGAGAATTGGGAAAATATGGCTTGGAATAAATTAAAGAAATGTTACTGGAGTTTTTGAGGTCAAAGTAACCTGTGGCAGCCCTAAGATCCTAGACTGGACTTCCTTTCCTCAATATGCTAATCTGGGTGACAAGCAGAGATTTAGTCACTATGGCTATGTTGGAAGGGAGAACAACCAAAAGTGTCCATTAACTCCCCAGATCTGTGTCTGTGGTTCTAACATGAGGTTTAGGCTTAAATAGAGGGCAAGAGGTATATATGATTGAATAGTCCTGATTAATGTTTCCCCACCCATTGTTAAATTAGTGTTGTCTCTGCTCCAGTCTCTTCCTCAGAGTGGTCTGATAGTCAAGATTGTGTGAAATGCCATGGAAGGAAAGGGTCTTCCTTTGGCTGTTTGAGGGCTTTGGCCTTCTCTATTTCCCAACATAAGGTTCCTAGGAACATTTTTTTCTCTTTGGGGTCTATTGTTTCACTACGCCAATGGCATCTATCTGTCTTTAAAATCTCTTCTCTTCTGCCAGGATAGTGATGTAAAGATTATCTTCAGACCCTCAAAGAACATCCTGGTGACCCAGACTGTAATGTGGAGTCCTATTAAACTACAAAGGGAAAACTGCACCCCCCTTATACTTCCATCAGTAAAATAATAATAAAAAAAAAAGAAACCTTATTCTGTTTTCACTCTGTGCTGCTAATCAGGATGTAGACAGTACTGGAAGGACATTATTTACCCACCTCAAAGGGTTCATGTCGGTCTTCCTGTGAGACAATATGAATAAAACTCCTTGTACATTCTAAAGAGGAACATTACCACAGTGTCCACTTGTCCTCCTTTCTATCAAAGACTCCGGGAAAACAACGATGAAGTTTTGTACATTTGTACATGCGCCAGGAATTGTCCATTAACTTTGTAAATGATCTGGTCACAGTCTGTTGAATTTGGAAGAACTGCCAAGGATGAAACAGCTTTTCCTGCTCAAGTGGAACTAAGGGAAAGTGGCTTGGGACAGAGAGTGACAAGTCAGGGAAAGATAAAAATCTCCTACTCCTAACAGCTTGCTTAGAAGTGTTTGCTTTCATCTTATCTAGTCAAGCATTTCCTTGCTTGAGGATGAGACTTTCCAGTTATAAATCCCATTTCACAACTTCCGCTATAGCCTGAGCATTATCCTTGGGACAAGCTACATCTTATACTTCAGTTAAGGCTGAGAACTCTATGGAGTAAGTATGATTATTGTTCTCACCTTTATGTCTCAGAATACTCAGAAGTTAAGGTGTAACTCAACAGAACTAGCAGAAGCAAGAATTGGGAGAGTCAGAGCTTGAACCCATAGCATCCAGCTCTGGCCTATATTGATGACTGTTGTACAGTAATACCTTGGGATGAAACACTGTGTTGTTTAGACATGTCACCTTATCTACTATTATCATGTCCGTGTCGAGCTGTATTTCAACTCTTCCCAGTGTTAGAATCCATGTCTGTGGAACTGGCCTGTCTTTCCACATAAGGCTGGAAGCTCTACAGTGCTTAGCCTCAACTGATGCTCATTAGCTATATCATAGGACCAATGCTCAAGAAAGACATGACATCCAATATGAACCTGAGAGGGGCTCAAAACATAAAACCTCAAAAACATGATGAACAGTATTTTGAGGCAATTCTAAACAATCAAAGTCAGAACCCAATAACATAACCTGAGTCAAAAGGAAAAATTCATGGTGATCCTATCTTTATTTAAAATGTTAGTATTTTGCTCAGCAGGCATTTTTGGTATCTTTTTGTTTGTTTGTTTGTTTGAATGGTGCATTAAAATGTGCTTTTCTTCTTTTTGATAGGAAGGCACTTATAAACAATAGAAATGTACGTATCACGTTTGTAGGGACCTAGGCATGTCACGGAGCCCTTGTGCAGGTGGTGTGATGCTTCCTTTAGCATTGCTTTCCTTGCCTTACTCTAGGTCTATGGGTCACTAAATGAGCAAGTTCATGTCCCCGCACTGAGGTCTGACTCATGAGACGGCAGAGACAAGGATTCAGAGAAGTGGGAAGCTTTACTTGAAGCCACATACCATGACGGGTATCAAGTCTTGGGGCCTAGACTTCATAATTTCTCATTCTCCAAACCTGTGGTATTTGAAATGAATGTATGGTCTAGCTAAGAAAAACAAATGGTGGCAGAGGAATGATGCAGGTAAACCAACAATGGAAGCTAATGGTCTAACAAATGGATTTTCAGCTGCCTACTTAAGATGATGATGATGATGAATAAAGAGTATGAATGACAATCATCTATAGGGCAGAACACAGGGTCCCCAATGTAGGAGCTAGAGAGAGTACCCAAGAGCTGTAGGGGTCTCCAACCCTATAGGTGGAACAGCAATATGAACTAACCAGTACCCCCAGAGCTCATGTCTCTAGCTGCATATGTATTAGAAGATGGCCTAGTCAGCCATCATTGGGAAGAGAGGCCCCTTGGTCTAGCAATCTTTATATGCCCCAATACAGGGGAATGCCAGGGCCAAGTAGTGGGAGTGGGTGGGTAGGGGAATAGGGCGAGGGCAGGGTATAGGGGACTTTTGGGATAACACTTGAAATGTAAATGAAGAAATTCTCTAATAATAAATAAATAAATAAATAAATAAATAAGAAAAAAAACTAACTCAGACACTGCAATGTCTGACAACTGCTGGTGTTGGCTTCATTATTGTCATGGAAATTCTGTATAAAAATAAATTTGACAAGCTTTAAAAAAATAGTGTGAATGAACTGCCATCATTTTTAAATTAAGAGTAATTATTTATTTTAATTTTTAATTATTTATTTTATTTTTGAGACTATAATATAATTATATCATTACCCCCATCCCCTTTCTCCCTCTATACCCTCCCATATACCCTCTTACTTTCATCCAAATTCATGATCTCTTTTTCCACTGTTACATACATATATTATACATGAATATATATCCATAAACACAAAATTATAACCTACACAGGTTATAACTTATAATGTTATTTATATGTTGTGTTTTGGGTTTTTTTTTTTTTTTTTTTTTTGGTTTTTCGAGACAGGGTTTCTCTGTATAGCCCTGGCTGTCCTGGAACTCACTTTGTAGACCAGGCTGGCCTCGAACTCAGAAATCCGCCTGCCTCTGCCTCCTGAGTGCTGGGATTAAAGGCGTGCTCCACCACGCCCGGCTTATATGCATTTTTTATGGCTGGCCATTTGGTATTGAATAACTAATTGATGTGTTCCGGGCAAGATCGTTCCTCCCCCTCTCAGCATCCCTTAGTTGCCTGCAGTTCGTTGTGTAGGTTTCTTTTCCCTGTCCATATTAGCATGTCTGTTGTTGTCATCCTTGCTCAGCTCATGTTAGGCAGTCATCTTGCTGAGACTTTAAGGACATCACTAGGAGGTGTTTGTGAACTACCTAGCACGCATGCTCAGAACTGACCTCTGGTCCTCTGCAGTACCTGCTCTTAACCACTGAGCTATCTCTCCAGCCCCTTCTCCTTTTTTCCATTAATTAATTAATTAATTAATTCGTTCATTCATTCATTTTACATCGCAATCGCAGCTCTCCCTCTCCTCCTAGTGCCCCCTCCCTACATGGCCCCTCCACCATTCCCCCTTCCCTTCTCCCCTAGGAAAGGGGAGGCCCCAGCATATCAAATCACTGCAGGACTAGGCACATCCTTTCTCACAGAGGCCAGACAAGGAGGCTCAGTTAGGGGATCCACAGGCAGGCAACAAACTCAGGGACAGCCCTTGCTCCAGTTGTTGGGGGACCTGCATGAAGACCAAGCTGCACATCTGCTACATATGAGCAGGGCATGGACTAGCTCCAGCCCATGTCTGCTCTTTAGTTGGCGATTCTGTCTCTAGGAGCCCCAAGGGTCCAGGTTAGTTGACTCTGTTGGTCTTTCTGTGGACTCCCTATCCTCTTCAGGTCCCTCAATCCTTACCCCAACTCTTCCACAAGACTCCCTGAGCTCCTCTTAATGTTTGGCTGTGGGTCTCTCCATCTGTTTCAGTCAGCTGTCCAGCCCTTTCTTTTTCATTTTTATGTAGAACTCTTAGTGATCTATAAAATGACCCTCAAGACATTGGTAATTAACTATGCATAATGTAATAGCTATTGGATAAACCAACATGAAATGACCATGTATTTATTTATTTTTTGGCTGTGTATTTTATTAAAAAGAAAACATAGTTGCTATTTTCAATGAATAATGGAAAAGACAAAGCAACACACATTATGTCAACAAACTTCAAAGTTATAAGAGAGACAGTATTTCTTGAAAATTCTTTGTGAATTTTCATCTGAAACTGGTTCTCTGTTATTTTAAGATGATTGACAACGAGGTTTACCAAAACCTCTGAAAAGTCTTTCAGAGAACATATTCTGCTATCAGTGACTCCTTTATAAAACTGAGAGTCACTGACCATGAATCAGTGTTATGTTCTGAGAGCCATGAGCAGCACATTCAGATGTTGAAATCCTAATCCCCAAAGTTATGGTATTTGGAGTTAGAGCCTTTGAGAGGTGACTAGGTCCTGACCACGGAGTCCTTGTGGTTGGGATAATGCCCTTATCAGAGACAACCCTAGAGAGACCTCACCTCACAGGAGGAAACAGAGAAATGGTATCATATATAAACCGGGGAGCAGATTTCAACAGACACTTCATGTTTCAACACATTAATCTTGGATTTCTAAGCCTTTGTAATTGTGAGAAGTAAATTCTGTTAATAATCTACTTAGTCTGTGGTGTTTTGCTATAGTAACCTGAAAAGACTAAGGCAATCAAAATGTCTGTTATTATTAATATCAAGGTATTACTGTTAACGATCCATAAAATGACACTCAAGACATTGGTAATCACTTATGTGTTACATTAGCTATAGGATAAACCTACAATGAAATGATCCTGTATTTTACTTTAAAAAAGCATAATTGCTATTTTCAATGAATATTGAAAAAGACAAAACAACACACATTAAATCAGCAGACTTCAAAGTTATAAGCAAGGTGGTATCTCTTGAAAATTCTAAGAATAGAAAGATGCAGAGTTAGGACTCTACTTTCAGGTGAGTGGGTGTAGGAGAAGGTCTTCAGATAGATACTTACAGGGATCAAGGTAGGCTTCTCAGGGGAAACCAGGGCACACGGGTTTGGTGGTGTGCTGCCTGAAAGGCTCAGTAGATAGCTCTTTCCTACCTGAGAGCTGAATCACTAAAGAATTATGACCAGGAAGTTGGTGATTAAAATATTATCTTTACTCTGATCCAGTTGATATCAGAAACTGCAACTTATATTTGTTAACAAGTGGAGCTTCCTGATGATGAACTCTTAAATTTGGTTATCAGCATCCTTGGACCAGGGAAGACTTTGCCCTCTGTAGGAGCAGAGTTTGCCTCTGTAGCGGTGGAAGAGAATGGTGGCGCTGGGGAAAGCTCGAATCCAGAAATGATAGATTAAACAATACATGGTTGCATAACACTGTTGATAAGAGCTGTGTGATATAAATGTGTGTGCACATATAAATGGACTTTTACCCCTGGATGTTCAACATCTGAAATACCTAGTCAGAAATCCCCATATTGTAGATGTTTAATAACTATAACTATTGGTATCTACATTTACTGTAGTGGATCGGTTCCAGGAACCTCTGCCAATACCAATCAGCAGACAGGAAGTGCTTTACATAAGATGGCATATTATTTCATAGTACCTCTATGTATCCTCCTTTAAATATATAAGATATTCTTTAAATAATATGTTAGTTATAATATCTAATGCCACATGAATGCTGAGGAAGTAATCATGATACTATTTTGTTTAGGAACTGTGGTGATTTGAAAGAAAATGGCACCCATAGGCTAATAGGGCATGGCACTATTAGGAGGTGTGGCCTTGCTGGAGTAGGTATGGCTTTGTTGGAGGAAGTGTATCACTAGGAGGTCTTTGAGGTCTCAGAAGCTCAAACCAACCCTAGTGACACAAAGTCTTCCTTCCAGGCTGCCTGTTGATCCAGATGTAGAACTCTCAGCTATCTCTCAAGTACCATGTCTGCCTGCATGCTGACATGCTTCCCACCATGATGATAATGGACTGAACCTCTGAAACTGTAAGCCAGCCTCAATTAAATATTATTGTCCTTATAAGAATTACTGTGGTCATGGTGTCTCCTCAAACAATAGAACCCAAACCAAGAGAAGGGAAAATGATAAGGAAAAGTATCTGTAAATGTTCAGCAAAGATGTACATTTTTTTCTAGCAACTACTTGTTTGATTTTTTTCTAAGCAAAATATACAGTTCTAGTTACTTGGAAGGCTTTTACATTAAATGTTTAAGTGGCTGAAATTTTCTTTAATGGTCAGCTAATGGAAATGCAGTAAACTGTTTCCTCTTGTAACATAGCTGATTCATGATATTAAGAGTTGGGGGATTATTTAGATCGCAATAACTGGTTATTAACTTCTTAAATGCAACTTAAAATTGATTTTGAGCCAAGATTAATTGAATTTGTAAATTTGGAACCTGTGTATACAGAAAGCCACCTGTACATCACAAGCTAGAAAGACTTTAATCAGCCCAGTCACCTTTGCACAAATGAGCTGTTCAAATCTGGCCATCCGAGCATTCTAATACATTTGGAGTAGGGCCCTAGATTCTCATTGGTCCCAGAGCTGCTATATCATAAAGGACAGTGCTAGAGACTAGCTATAAGATTATCCAGTCCTATAGTACTACTGGAAGATCTAGCAATACCTCTCCTGGGCATATACCAAGAAGATATTCCAACTGGTAATAAGAACATATGCTCCACTATGTTCATAGCAGCCTTATTTATAATAGCCAGAAGCTGGAAAGAACCCAGATGTCCCTCAACAGAGGAATGGATACAGAAAATGTGGTACAATTACAGAATGGAGTACTACTCAGCAATGAATTTATGAAATTCTTAGGCAAATGGATGGATTTAGAGGATAGAGGATATCATCCTGAGTTAGCTATCCCAATCACAAAAAAGTCACTTGATATGCACTCACTGATAAGTGGATATTAGCCCAGAATCTTAGACTACCCAAGATATAATTTGCAAAACACATGAAACTCAAGAAGAAGGAAGACCAATGTGTGGATACTTTGTTCTTCCTTAGGATAGGGAACAAAATACCCATGGAAGAAGTTACAGAGGCAAAGTTTGGAGCTGAGATGGAAGGAAGGACCATCCAGAGACTGCCCCACCCAGGGATCCATCTATAATCAGCCACCAAACTCAGACACTATTGCATATGCCAGCAAGATTTTGCTGACAGGACCCTGATATAGCTGTCTCTTGTGAGGCTATGCCAGTGCCTGGCAAATACAAAAGTGGATGCTCATAGTCATCCATTGGATGGAGCACAGGGAACCCAATGGAGGAGCTAGAGAAAGTACCCAAGGAGATGAAGGGGCTTGCAACCCTATAGGAGGAACAAGAATATGAACTAACCAGTACCCCACAGAACTGTGTCTCTAGTTGAATGTGTAGCAGAGGATGGCCTAGTCGGCCATCATTGGGAGAAGAGGCCATTGGTCTTGTGAAGATTATATGCCCCAGTACAGGGGAATGCCAGGGCCAGGAAGCAGGAGTGGGTGGGTTGGGGAGCAGGGCGAGGGGAATGTATAGG
This sequence comes from Mus minutoides, assembly GCA_902729485.2. Lineage (NCBI taxonomy): Eukaryota > Metazoa > Chordata > Mammalia > Rodentia > Muridae > Mus > Mus minutoides. The sequence continues at coordinate 4,408,590 of LR753307.1, forward strand.
GGTCTTTCAGGATAGCATTTGAAATGTAAATGAAGAAAATATCTAATAAAAATTGTTTTGTTTTTTTTTTTAAAAAAAAATAAAGATTGGCCAGTCCTGCCATCAGAATTTTACTGCATCCATTTTGGGGTTTGTTTTTCATTTAATGAATTTATTAAGATGCACAAGAACAGAAAGTGCTAAGTTGCCCCCAAATTAGCATCATAAAGCAGTTCAGAGTCCTTATCTCACAATTGCAGTGGGTGAGGAATCCGGGAAATAGTTTGTTTGGTTGTGTGGTTCTGGCTCAGAGTATGTTGAAAGGCTAACATTAAGATGTCAGCTGAGACTCCGGGTGTCTGAGAAGATGGGCAGCTAGAGAATCCCTCTCCCAAGCTTATTCAGATAGTTCTTGGCCAGAAACCTCAGTGGGGTCCTCTTTCTAAGGATGTTTACAGATGGCAGCTGACTGACCCAAGAGCAGTAGGGGTAGGGTTATGATAAGAAGTGTGAGAGCGCTTGGTTTTTTTTTTTTAACCTTTTTTTTTTAACATTCCAGGCTTTATGGCCCTCCCAGTCTACCCTTCAACGTTCCTCATCCCATTCCTCCTCTCCCATCTCCAAGAAGATGTCCCCACCCCACCCCCACCACCCCACCAGACCTCCCCACTCCCTGGGGCCTCAAGTCTCTTACTTTTTCTCTCACTGAGGCCAGACCTGGCAGTCCTCTTCTGTATGTGTTGTGGTCCTCATACCAGCTGGTGTAAGCTGCCTGGTTGGTGGCTCATTGAGAGATCTTGGAGGTCCAGGTTAGTTGAGACAGCTGCTCTTCTATGGGACTCCCTCTTCCTCAGCTTCTTCCAGCCTTTTCCTAATTCAACCACAGAGGTCCCTGGCTTCTGTCCATTGGTTGAATATATGTATCTGTGTCTGATGTTGGGCCTCTCTGAAGGCAGCCATGCTAGGCTCCTGTCATAGCATCAGTAATAGTGTCAGTTGTTTTTTAAGAGGTGGAACCCCTGCATTCCAGGGAGTTTTTGAACTTACTACATACCCAAAGATGGCCTTGAATGGATTCTACTTCTTCCATCTCTCCAAGTACTGAGATTAAAAGTGTGGGGGGAGTTGGGAGAGGGGAAGCTGATCAGAGTATATTGTATGAAAAAATTTTTTTTTCCACGCCTGACTATTTGTGTGTTTTCAAGCAAACAACTGGTCCTTGACTAGAATGAAAGTAAGTTTGTTTTTCTCAACTCCATCTCCACCAACCAAGTAAATAACATTTCCCCAGGTCAAATGTGAGGAGAGAAGCAATGGGTTCTGATGGGCCATTTTATTTAAACCCTGTTCTGAGCAAAGAATAAATATGATCAGGATTTTTTCCCCATGAAAGTGGTCATTGTTTTCCAAGATTTATGTCATGAAAGGAAGGAAAGGGAGGCAGTTTCTGGGTTGTTGTTTTTTTTTTCATTAAGAAAAGTTAAAGTAAGAAAATTCAAATGCTTTGCTTGCTGATGAATTTGCCAAATACTGATTTGCTCTAGCTTATAAACCTATATGACCATTTGATGAGTCAGATGTGTGTCTATTTTCAGCCCTTTATTTCTAAAGCCTCAGAGTGAGCAATTTAACAATCATAGATGTTCACAAGGAAAAATGGAGACAACAAAGTTTGCTTTTACAGGCCGTTAGAAATCAAACTATCCCAGTAGGGAAATCAAATTTGTTCACTCTGGTATCAAATATAATGCAAAAGATATTTCCCAAAATTATACTGTGGGTGTGAACACTTTCCCATAGCCTTTTTCCCCAAATTGCTTGCAGGGTGGCTGCCAAACCTGGCCCAGATGTTTTGCATCAGTCTTCCCTCATGGCATCTTCGCCTCAGCTGGCAGCCTTCTGGGTTTGCACTAGCTGAGTTTTCCTAAACTCCATACATCTAAGACCAAAGGCATTAGAACGTTATCCCACCTTGGCAATCTCTGGCTTGCTGGTAACCATATATATATATATATATATATATATATATATATATATATATATATATATATATATATATATATATATATATAATTTTAAAGAATTCTTGTGTAATGATCAGATTACCATTTGTCCTTTGAAGTATGTCTCACAATAACATTTTGGATCTCACTCAACAAACCTCAGATTCACTTTGTACTTAACTATTGGGCTGTACAGCTAAGTGGGCTATTAAATTTTTGCTTTGAGTTGGGTTAGTGGAAAGTGGAAGGTTTATTCTCATCCATACATCTTTGGAGAAAGATACTTCTATCAATCAGCACGTTCTTCCTTACCCAGCAACTATTTTTTCTATTGAGTGCTTAAATAATGAAGCATGGTAGCATAAACCAGTGCTTCTAAAATGTAATGTAATGTAATGTAATGTAATTTAAGTATGAATTCCCACAACATTTTCTTTGATGGGGCGGATTCTACACTTTTAATGAGTTTGCACATGATGCTGACCTATGAGTTCCTTGAAGTAACTCTGTTGATTGACTATGACAGAGACCCAGTTATTCTTGAGTTTTTTGTGTTTGGGACACAGCAGCTTCTCAGCTCACAGTCTCTTTGTCTGTCTGTCTGTCTGTCTCAGGGAAAATTCTCCAATTTCTCTTTGGCTAAATCAGTTTGAATCAAGTAAATAGCACTGGAGGCACTTCAGATCGATGCGCCTGTTGCTAGCTTCTAATGACTTGTAGTAAGTAGTGGAAATCGGATGGGCATTTTTAGCAACTGTCTTTTCTCTTTAAAATGTCAGCACATTAGCTGTGGTTTATTTACTTCATTTGAAATGACCTGCACTGCTCAGGAAACACTCTACGAGCTACTTGAAGATAATTAATCACATTGAATTAGTGATTGGTTTTTAAAAGCCTTCCTAATGCCCGGACTTTCTCAAGGACATCGTCCATCTTTGGTTTTATCAACTTCTCACTTGTATTTATCTCTCACTGAGTTCCTGTCTTGTAGATTCCAAAAAGCTCTCCACATCCATTGACTCAAATCAAAATTGCAAGTAGCAGCATGGAAGCACCAGAGCTTTTAAAGATTGTTTCAGCATCTTTGAGAAGCAAACTTGCTAAGAGACAGGGAGGGGGACATCAGTAGGAAGAGGACTAGCTGGCACCAGGCTAGAAGCCTCTCCTTGTCACTGGAGGAACTGCTGGCAAATCTAGATGACAGGTCATTGCTTAATACCCTCTATGTAGCACAACAAGTGGCCTTTGAGGGGATCTTCCTTGTCACTTGAGAATGTGGGGTTTTAGAGGTATTATCAAGAGACTCCATTGAATCTCCTCTTTTCTTCTTCCTCTCTCTCTCTCTCTCTCTCTCTCTCTCTCTCTCTCTCTCTCTCCCAAGTGTGTGTGTGTGTGTGTGTGTGTGTGTGTGTGTGTGTGATGTGCTTGTGATCATGGGTACACATAAGTGCATATGCATACGGAGGTCAGAAGTCAACTTCAGATGTCATGCCCCAGGTGCCATCTACTTTGTTTTTGTTTTTTCAGACAGGCTCTCCTGTTGGCTTACAACTTGCTGATTGGACTAGGCTGGCTGGCCAGGAAAACCATGGGATCTATTTTTGCTTCCCCAGCACTGAGATTACAATACATTCCATTGTGTCCATCTTTCTAACATAGGTTCTAGGGGTTGAATTCTGGGTTTTGTGCTTATACAGCAAGACCTTTACCAACAGAGTCACCACCCCAAACCCTGAATTAAGTGCACTTGCCAGGATTTTGTCAATCCCCACAATGGAACAAGTACAATTTCACAATGTCTGTCTAGATCTTTCCAGTGTGAGCATGCCTTGACTCTTCTAGGGCCTTAGTTCTGTTCTGTAACTTTAATAAGTTAGAGATATGTGTAGGTGACTTCCTGTGATTATAATTTCATGGTTGAAAATTTCTATTACTTTTATGAAAAGGCAGTGACTAGCTCATGGAGTTTCAATGTTTATTCTTTCCAGTATCCATATTGAACCTCACTCTTCACTGTGATGGTATTATAGGCTAGACCTTTGAAGAAGTAATGAATTCAAGAGAACTGACTTTCATAGTGGATCCATACTCTTACAACAACGATTTTGAGGAGTTTAGGTCTTTTGGGTTTTGTTTTTTTTTTTTTGTCCTTTTGCCATGTGAAATCACAATATTTGTCTTCTGTGAAGGATGCAGCAACAAGTTGACATTTTGGAAGAAGAGAGAGACTAGGCCCTCCTAGTCTCTCTCTCTCTGTTAGACTCAGCCTGCTGGCACCTTGATCTTGGATTCCTAACCTCAAGAACTGTGAAAAATACATACTCATTTATAAATAACTCAGCATGGATTCTTGTTAGAGTCACACACATGGAGCAAGACTATCTTTCACCGTGTTGCCCTAGATTGAAATGACACAGGAATGACACCATCCCTGAAGTTGTTTGATTACTAGCTATTTAATCTTAATTTAAGGCCACTTGAGTCACTTTCCCTTAGTTTCCTCATCTGAAAAAAAAATGTGTATGAGTGTGTGTTTCTGTGTCTTTGTGTGTTGTGTCTGTGTGTCTGTGACTGTTGTATCTGTGTGTGTTTACTTTGTTTGGGGGGTATTGTACATTTGTTTGTGTGTGTGTGTGTGTGTGTGTGTGTGTGTGTGTGAGAGAGAGAGAGAGAGAGAGAGAGAGAGAGAGAGAGAGGAGGAAAGACCCACCCCAAATATGGGTGCTCCCAACCCATGAGCTAGGGTCCTCTACTAGTCTCTCTCTCTCTCTCTCTCTCTCTCTCTCTCTCTCTCTCTCTCTCTCTCTCTCTCTCTCTCCTAACTGTAGCTAAACTGAAATCAGCTGCCTTACATTCTTCCTGCTATGACTTACTTCCCCACCTCAATGGACAATGCCGGCAAACTGTGAGTCACAACAGTTAGGGTTTTCTAAGAACCTTGTATCATACAAGTCAGTATTCAAACCTATAGCAACCCCACTGCTCTGAATTACTGCACTAAAGCCTCAGAGAAGATAGAAGAGATAAAAGCTGATGCCCTCAAAAATTTGCAAGTCTATGTTGGTGAGATCAAATATCTACAATCTACTAGGAAGACAGAGATGTTCCAATGCAGACTTGGCATCATGGGGTGGGGGGTGAGGTTCTTATCACAAAAATGGCAACTGATTCATTTGTATTTGCAAATAGGCTTTATATCCTAAAAAGAAAACAAAGACCCCTCTGGTTCACTTCTACAATAGCTGAGGGGGTGTGAGTGTGTGCTCATGCATGTAAATGTGCGTACAGATTTGCTCTCTAGCCTAGTAAAAAGCAAATATTTTCCCTTTCTTACTCATTTTTTCAGCAAGTAATGAGAACATATTATGTATACCAGGGATTAAGCCCTGTTTATTCTAGTCACAAGTGTCATTACACAAGCTCAGAGTCCTTCAGGCAGTAACTAGCCTTTATGAAAGTGAATTGTATCAAGGTAAAAAAAAATCTCATTCTTCAATTAGAGAAAATATCCATATCAGTCCATTTTAAATGCCTGGCTTCGTTCTGCAAACATATTGGGAGACTGCTGGAGAAAGTTTAAGTATGCATCAGTGAGTTAAGCATTGGTTTTCTATATTTCTCCCAGCTTTCAAAATCATCCTTCCATTTAATACATTTATTGCTCTTTATTATCCCATGCACATAAGTATATGAGAATGAACTTCCAAGGTGCATGGCTCTTAGAAACGGTTTTCCATAGTGTTCACAGGGTAAGTAGAATTGGACAACTGTCTGGGTGTTTCAATATTACTTCACCTATGCTCATGTTATTATTATAGTATTAAGAGCTACCAGGAGAAAATGGAATCAGATGCAATTAGATTCCCACATGTTCAAATTTTGCCATTCGAATCTGTTTGTGAACCAAGAAATGAATGTTGGCTTCAACCCCAGGGCTTTCCCCTGAGCTCCCTGAAAAAATGCTGGAAGATGTGTTAAGGAAAAATAGTTCAGAAAAACTTTGAAATTGAAACAAATGACATTTCAGCCCGTTACTCAGGGAAGAGTTGGCTATTTTTACAGGCAAATCTGTTTTTCCCTTGAAATCACTTTGGAGATAATATTATTTTTTCCTTGCCTCTTAAAAAAACCTCACTTGTCATTAAAAAGAGAATGAAAAACATCCCAAGCCTAAGCCTTCAAAAACCTCAAGCAGTGTGGTTACCTATCCCGCTGGCCTTCAGCAAGCCTTCAACCATCATGGTGTTGAAAATTCTCTTTGTGGATATCTCTTCTAGAATTTTCTCTCACCAAGCAATGGTTGTCACCATTTTTAAATAACCCATACTTGCTAATTGAATAAAAAGTGAGACTATGGCCACGATATTTTAAAAAGTTATCCTGGTAACATATCTAGTTCAAGAAACAAATTGTCCCCACACTGTTCTGCATCTTCATGTTCTGACGTTTTCAGCATCTTCTGCACTCAAACACAGGAAGCTGTGGACATTAACATAATGAACAGGAGGTGGAATACAGTGGCTGAAGGAAAAGGAAGCATGTGGACCGGCTCCCTGTTGCCTGTTTTCTATCTAGGTCAAGGTTCAAAAACCATCCTTGTAGGAGTCCATCTATTGAAGAACTAGATGCTTTCCATTATCCTTTGCCCCTAACAATATCAAAATGTACCTAAAACATTAAATAAAAAGGGAAAAAGAATTCTCACTTATATAGTTATGCTACTTTAGCTGTAGACAGTTTGTGCACCTAAAACGCCTGTGATTCCAGCACTTGAGAGGTAGAAGCTGGAGGATCAAGAGCTAAAGGTCATCCTTGGCTACATAGTGACTTTGAAACCAACCTAGACTACATGAGAACCTGTCTCCAAAGGCTGGACAACCAACCAACCACCAAAAAGTACAGGCTATTTATAAAATGTCTACATCAGGAGAGAAAACAGATTAATTTACTAAAAACTTCATTACTTGTAGTACCTGGATCTTACATTTTTAACTTTTTTTTAAAGTTCATCATTAATACTAAGAAAAATAAGCCTCTAATTGTATTTATCAGTGAGTGATATTTCATAATCTTTTATTATGAAAACTTCATGTTTTTCCATATTGAAAATTTAGAATCAAAGATGTGTAGACTGTCTGTATGTGTTTGATGTTGTACAGAAACCTCGATGTGCATTTATAAAATGGAGCTTCTTAGACCCTAGAGATTATGAATCTGAAATCTATCTGAGAATCTTCATTTTATCGAACATCCCTAGGTCATTCTGGCATTAGTGGGTTTAGAGACTATTTCTGGAGAAGTGGCTCTATAGCTTGATGTGAGATGCTAATGGTGTGCTCCAGCCACTGTCTAGTTCCCCTCTAATCACGCTGTTGTAAGTTTCCTTCAACTGAGATCCTCAGAGGAATGACTTGCTGTCTTATTATCTTCAAATACATTTCAGAATTAACCTCAGCTGTGACCATTACTTATTCTTTTTGTTGTGATTGTTCAACTCCTTTGATCTTTTCAGGAAAATGTACTTTCGATTAATGACCATGCAAGGACACACTTGGTGATGATCTCTACTCGCCACACTGTGTGTTTGGCAAGAGCATTCTGATTAAGATAGTACGTGTGGGGCTGATCCAGCTCTGAAATCGAAATGAAATTGCAGGCACATACATGCCATCTCAGAACTTTGGAGGAAAACACAATAGGATTCTTAGGGCTCACTAGCCAGCCAGTATAATCAGTTCATGAGTTCCGGGTTCAATGAAATACTCTGTCTCAAAAAAAAGAAAAAAAAATCAGGTTAAGAAACTATTAAGGAGGGGATGGAGAGATGGCTCAATGGTTAAGAGCACCAACTGCTCTTCCAAAGGTCCTGAGTTCAAATCCCAGCAACCACATGGTGGCGCACAACCATCCATAACAAAAATCTGACTCCATCTTCTGGAGTGTCTGAAGACACCAAAGTGTACTTACATATAATAAATAAATAAATCTAAAAAAAAGAAAAGAAACTATTAAGGAAGACAAACGATGTCAACCTCTGATCTCTCTCTACACACACACAGGTGCACCCCCTACACACGAACATGCACACACATAGACAGACATACACAGAATGATAGAATTCAAAGGTTCCTTAGCCTACCATCATTGTATATCATTGTAGTGATTAAATCATTTGGAATAAGTAGTCATAGACATTATCTATACATCATTAAGAGTTGCTGGAGGGACAGAGGGAAAAGACTGGATGTAGATAAATATCTAGCAACTTTGGCAATCATTGTATACTATAGCCTGTTTGGATGGACATCACTACCCATTGCTTCTGTTTATCTTTCAAAATAAGTTTAGATACACATGTATAGGTAAGATTTGAGACACCTTTTAGTGAATTCTAGACTGCCTTTGAGTATTTTGGTTTTTGGTTTTTATCATTAGCACATTGAACCTAGAAGAAGAAAGGAAGGTCCTGTGGCAGAGACATAGACAGTGAACTATCTCTATGAGGGATGCTGGACCAACTCTTATAAATGAAGTACAAGGCAGAACTCCTATGGAATCTGTTTTCCTTCCCTCTTTCTTCCCCCTTCTCTCTTTATTGTTGGGATCTCACAGAAAAGAAGGGAAATGTAGTATATTACATGATAACAATTATCCTTTCTGTTCTTTTCGCTGCACCATTAGTAGAGAAACTATGTCTCTCGCTCCTACTGACTTGGAGGTTAGCAATATAAATCCTGAGCCAAGATGCTACAATGAAAGTGTCTACCAAACCCCACTAATATGCTTGTCATCTGAGACGTCTATGAGAACATGTCTTCATAGCTGCTGACTCTAACACGAGACACGAATACTGCACATACTTCAATATGATTTGAGCAAAATGGTTGGCTGAGTTATAAACAATTCATCAGCTTGTGAGTGATACAATTAGTATTTGGGTAAGCCATGAGATTTGGGTATTGTTATCCAGCAGCTTCATAACAATAGCTGACTAATGTCATAGGTTAACTCTAGACGCACTTTTCACCGACCACCTAGCTCATTTTCTATACAACATATACTAGCTCATTTTCTCTACAACATTTCCTTCTGTAAAAATTCTCATTTTTTTTCCCCATGAACTATCAGCCCGGAAAGAGCAAGAACCACAGGTAATAAGTGGCTGGACTGATAATTCAAATTTACATATGCTCATGTTCACATATGGTACTTATTCCATGGCTTTGTATTCCAGATTACAGCAAGAACAACCCCTCCCAAAAAAAAAAAAAAACCCAAAAAAAAACAACCTGATTATTTTCTGAAGGGTTTTACAGTTCAAGGCATGTGTATGTACCTTATCTCATCAACAAGAAAATACACAGTCACTCATTGAGGCCCTTAGTCCTATTTAGTTGTACTCCAGATTGAGTCATGGCCCATGAGAGTTGCAATGGTAAAGCCCTCCGCTTGGAAAGTATTTTACTGTGGAAACCACAGGAAGGCTTGAAATAGACGGGAGTAGTTTGTGGTTATAGGTATAAGAGAAAATGTACCAGATGAAAAAAGTCGAGCCAGTGTTTGGATGATCCCTTGATCAAAGTAGGTAAATAACAAGTAGGTAAATACCAAGGACCTCATTCCTCTTCCTGCACTGAGTAGTCAATACTGTAGCTGTCACACTCAGAAGAAATGCGAATTTTCAACCCTTCACAGTAGATCACACAGGGAGTTCAGGGGAAAGAAACACTAAGGCCCTGTGGTCAAAGTGATTAAGAATTTCAGGAAGTAATGCTGGGTACCTGTTGTTTTCAAAGTCCCCAGGTTAGCCAGGTGTGGTGCTTCATGATTTTAATCCCAGCACCTGGGAGGCAGAGGCAGGAGGATTTCCAAATTTGATACAAGCCTGGTCTACAGAGTGAGTTCCAGGACAGCCACAGCTACACAGAGAAACACTGACCCCCCCCCCAAAAAAAAAGGTGAACAAGGTTGGCTTGAACTAAACTAGAAGATGAGATATAAGCCTTGGATTTGATGACATTTAGTATTAAAACCCAGTTTCACTAAAAATCCCACACCTGGCAATGGGGTGTGACTCCACCTTTTGTGGCTTTGAACTTCTTCCATAGACTCTGCTATGATCACTCCTTCTTTGCCAAATCCCTTTCTTCCATTGGCTTCTTTGCTGAGTCCACATTTATGTCCTGAAATCCAAACTTATGTCGGTTCCCTATGCAGGGTTTGCCAAGAGCTAAACTGTGAAAAACTGAGTCATTTGTAAGGGGCCTCTTATGTTAGCTTAGGAACAGACAACTGGCTTCACTAACAAAGAAAAAATCAAGTAGAAATTAAAATCTGCTTTTATACATGGTCCTTACCTGTTGGGAACAAAATAAAGGGGGAGGGGGCTGGGAGACCTGGGGAAGAATTGAAGGAAAAAGATGCTCACTGCCCCGCCAGAGTTTTCCTATTTTCTGGTCAGTCAGGCTGGGAGGGCTGCTACCTACCCTATCCACTCGTCCCTGGGTGGGCATTCCTCTATCCCACTCTTCAGGGAGTGGCCAAGGGTAGCCCTGCCTGGGGACCCCCCTGGAGCTACTTTGCTAAAGCCACCAGGGTTGTAGGAGAGAGGGAATTGGGGGAGAAGTTCCCAACACTAACCAGAGTGTGCAGCAGAACTTGAAGGAGCAGAGCAGAGACTCTCTATATTCTTTAAGAGCTTTATTATAGAAATGCAGGGGAAAGAGAGAAGGTAGAAGAGAGAGGGGGGCTAAAGAGAAAGAGAGGGAAAGAGAAAGGAGAGAGGAGAGGAGAAGACAAAGAGAAAGGGAAGAGGAGAGAGAAGTGACAGGTATGAGGACAAAGGAATAAGAGCAAGAGAGCGAGGTGCTGGCTGAGCACCCCTTTTTATGGTCTTCACTGTTGCTAGGTAACTGGGGAGGAGTTTAGCCTGAAGGTTAGAAGCTTGGGCCATTGCATACGTGACTACTAAACATGCTTCTCTTGTGGGGGCTGTGGGAGATGGTACCTTAGGCAGGGGCCACAGTTCCAGGAGCATGAGGGCACCTCTACCGTGTCATGTAGGTGAATTATGACCATCGGGGTTCAGACCTCAGCTCGACTGGATACCAGCCTGCAATTCCCCACACTTACCTCCAAGTGTTTTGGAGTACTGGCATTCTGGTTTAATTTACACATTCAGATTTCTAATAATTGGCATTGATTTACACATACAGACATCTGGCAATGAAACTTAGTGTTGTGACAGATTACCTCTTTGGGTGGTATGGAAGCTCCATTTCTTTCATGCAATGTACTCCACTCTCAGTTAACCAACAATACTGGTGGCAAATAATCTCAAGAAAATTGAGTTGAAATGACGTAAATTTTATGAAATGTCTTCTATAAATCTAACACCATTCTTAGTGCATCAATTAATTTAATCCTGAAGTCAATAATTGCTGTCTCACTTTACAGCACACAACTTGTGGGGGTAGCCAACCAATGACTGATCTAACTTGAGGCCTGGATGCTGAGGAACCAGAAGCTAGATAACTCAGAGACCTAGGGTAGAACCAAATATGACTGACCCCCCCCAAAAAAAAAGTCAATAAAATGATACCTAATGATATTGTGCTATTCACATAAATCAGTGCCTAGCCCAATCCTCACTGAGAGCTGTCATCCAACAGCTGATAGAAGTATATACAAAGACCCACAGCCAAACGTGAAGCAGAGCTCAGGGAATTCTGCTGAAGATGGGGAGGAAGGATTATAGCATCCAGAGAGATAGAGGACACACAAGAGAATACAGCTCACAGAATCAACTAAGCAGGTCTCATACAGGTTCACAAAGACTGAAGGGACAGTCAGAGATTCTGCATGGGTCTGAGCTAGATCCTCTGTATGTATGTTATGGTCGTGTGGCTTGGTCTTCTCCTGGGCCTCCTAAACGTGTCAGTCTAGGCTGTCTCTGATTGTTTTGCTTGCTCTTGGGACCCTGGGTTGCCTCATCCAGCCTTGATATGTGCCTTATCTTGCTGCATCTTGTTTTACAGTGTTCAGTTGACATCACTGGGAGGCCTACTCTGTTCTGAAGGAAAATGGAAGAGCAGTGGATCTTGAGGAGAGACGGGTAAGAGGGGAGGGACTGGGAGAAGTGGTGGGAGGGGAGGCTGCCATCAGGATGTATTGTATGAGAGAAGAATTAAAAAAAATAAGGCACAGAGCATTTAACTGATAAATTCAACATTAAATGTATGTTACATAATAAAGCTTGAAGTGGAGCTTTCAACACAGGCAGGTTGGTTCCAGAATCTGTACTTTGAACCATAGAATATACCATATCCATCAGTAGGGAGAGCCCTATTCAGGTGAGATTTAGGAGATAATGTGGAACTCCGGGCACTTCCATTTCTTTTGGTGGGAATGTAAACTGGTACAGCTTCAAACCGATTGTTTGGCAATATCTAGTAAAGCTAAACGTGCCTACTGGGTAACCTAGGAATTCCTGGGTATTTACACACCAGGAATGGATACACATGTGGATGAAAAATGTGAACTTGAAGATTTATTGTAGCACTACTCATAGCAACATCATGCTGGATAGTACCCAAATGTTCATCCACAGAAAAATAAATAAATCAATCAATAAATAAATCTTATTATGTTTATAACACTATGCAGCAGGGAGGATGAATGATCTATAAGTATGAGAAGCAAGATAGGTAGAACTCTAACATAGTGCTGACTGAAGGGGATAGAAAGGGGAGCATTTGCTATAGGAGGCTCTTGATAATTCAATTATAAGTAGAAGCTTTCTCCTCTGTCCCATTTAATCATCTGTCTGTCTATCATATATCACCTATCAATTTGATCAGTATGAACTCACAAATCCTTAAGTTTATCCAGTAGTTTATTATTCATTATTCTGCTTCCTTATTTTGATGCTCAAATTGTCCCAGATTTTATCCACAGGAGCCCCTTTTAAAGTAGTTCCTGACAGATCAGATGCCCTTAATTTT
>LR753307.1:4421674-4469368 GCA_902729485.2 Mus minutoides
TATATATATATATATATATATATATATATATATATATATATATATATATATACACACATACATATCTGGGTTGATGTACACAAAAACATGCACATAGGATCTAGAGACAGATCTTCAAATGACAGAAATTTTAGAGAAATGATTACTGTAGCAAAGTTTTCACGATTTCTGGCATTCTCCCCAGTTTTTCATTTTCTATTCAAACAGCAGGTTGCTGTTTGACTTAACTGGAAGTGATGGTCCACAGCAGGCAAATGGATTGGCTCAATGTGTTTGTGGGTGCCCAACTACAGTCAGAGGTAGGTCTGGGGCCAATTGCATGCCATTTGGATGAAAGTATGCTTGGTAGGAGAGAACAAAACAACACATTTTGATTCTCTGGCTTTTATGCCTTCTAAAACAGCCATTCACCTGGGTATGAAGAACACAGAAGCTGAAGATGGAGTTGTTTCATCGAAGTTTCAAGGAGGAATTTTAGGCAACTCAGCCAGAAGTCTGTTGCAGGGAAGCCACCCTTCACAGGAAGGAGTCCACAGAAGGAGAAAGTACCTGCCTTCTCTAAGAAGTCTCAGTACCAGGCAGCAGCAGAATCAACTATTAACCAAGGCAGAGAAGAAAAGTTAAGAGGAACAAGAGACGGTGAGAAGCCATGAACTGCCATAAAGGCAATGCTTCACCAGGGAAAGCTATTCTCGTTTGTTTAAGAATCATGCCCACACAAATAGTTTGTTACCCTTAATGATTTCAGCCAAGTCCTTTCAAGTGAGTCATAGGGAAGGGATTTTTGAATACAGATCAAAAATTATAATTGAATAACTACAAAATTCACCTGTTTTAGACAAAATGTGGCTCCCCAGTTTTACTTGGCAGCACTGCCAGTTGAAACCATCAAGTCAAAGTTATTACATTCCTTTTCCTATGCATAGGACCCAATTAAATATGAAAGAACTTTGAAAAATACTTCTTTAAAATTTTAGCTGATTATATTCAGAGGAGAAATTACATTAAAAAGGACCTGTATTGGTTGATTTAATTCATTCTGTTTCCTTATTTTGATGCTCAAATTGCCCCAGTATACTTATACTCATATGTTGATTGTGTGTACATAGTTGTGTGTGTATGTGTGATTGTGTGTGTTTGAGAGAGAGAGAGGGGGAGAGAGAGAGAGTCATTCAACTGCACTCCACACTTTTTTTTCCTTTTTTTTTTGAAACAGGCTCTTTATAATCATCCACCAAACGCAGACACTATTGCACATGCCAGCAAGATTATGCTGAAAGGACCCTGATATAGCTGTCTCATGTGAGGCTATGCCAGTGCCTGGCAAATATAGAAGTGGACGCTCACAGTCAGCTATTGGATGGAACACAGGATTCCCAATGTAGGAGCTAGAGAAAGTATCCAAGGAGCTGAAGGGGTCTGCAACCCTATAGATGGAACAACAATATGAACTAATCAGTACCCCCAGAGTTCATGTCTCTAGCTGCATATGTAGCAGAAGATGGCCTAGTCAGCCATCATTGGGAAGAGAGGTCCCTTGGTCTAGCAAACTTTATATGCCCCAGTCCAGGGGAAAGCCAGGGCCAAGAAGTGGGAGTGGTTGGGTAGGGGAGCAGGGCAGGGGGAGGGTACAGGGAACTTTCAGGATAGCATTTAAAATGTAAATGAAGAAAATATCAAATAAAAAATTGGAAAAAAGAAGAAACAAGGCTTTTTGATAGCAAAGAACCTGGTGCTCATTCATTCAGCTAGGTTGGATGGCCAATGGGCTCCAGGGGATTATCTGTCTCTCAACTCCCCTGTACCATTACTGAGGTTATAGATATGCATCATCACACTTAGCTTTCACATGAGTGCTGGAGACCTGATCTCAGGTCCTCATGTTTATAAAGCAGGCACTTTACCAACTGAGACATCTCCCCAGTCCCTCTCATCCCTCTCCCTCTCCCTCTCCCTCTCCCTCTCTCTCTCTGTGTCTGTATCTCTGTCTCTGACTCTCTCTGTCTCTCTCTCTGTATGTCTGTCTCTCTCTGTGTGTATGTCTGTCTCTCTGTCTCTCTGTGTGTGTATGTCTGTCTCTCTGTCTCTCTCTGTGTGTTTGTCTGTCTCTCTGTCTCTCTGTGTGTGTATGTCTGTCTCTCTGACTCTCTCTCTCTCTCTCTCTCTCTCTCTCTCTCTCTCTCTCTCTTCCTCTCTTGTGCTGGGATGAAACCCAGTGCTTCACTTCATGCTGCTAATTACATGCTCTACGAGTGAGCTACATATATTACATATAGTTCATACCCTGTTTTTCTGATTTTTGCTCCCAGGTCTTATTTCCAGTTGAATTTTAAATTGGAAGCTATTTTCAGAATCGGAGTTATTACTCCCTCATTCCTTCCATCACCTCTCCCATTTACTTTCCTCTCTTTCCATTCATAAACTTTACCACTGAAGTTTTTCTTTCCCACAAGGGCTCAGTGGGACTGAAGCTGAGCATCCTAGCATGACTTCAGTGGTGGGAAATTTCCCAAAGAATTCCTTGTAGGTGGGACTGGATATTTAAATATTGTACCACAAATTAAAAAAAAAAACCTGAAAGAGAGGCCTTAACTCTAAAAATGCAAACAAAACAAAAAATTAAAATGGGATGGGGACTTAGTGATATTGGTGTAGTTAAGGAGAGGATAACCATATGTAGAGGGATGCATATGACTACAATTTATTACATCCATGTATATGTATGATTAACAAATAATAAAATGATTAAAAAGAAAAAAGAGAAAGGCTTAACTTAATCTAGACTGCAACCTAAAGATATTGGCTACCTCTTCACCCCAGTGACTTCGTATCCTTGAATTAAATATGGGAACAATCATCAACTTTGAGATTTTTTTTTCAGTGCCCTATGACACCGGAATTGTGGCTCTGAACTTCCCCATCTCTGCATGCTGAAACTGCTGTGTGGTTGTGGAGAAAGCTAAGTGTCCAAGTTGGCATCTTTTAAACTAGCAGTCAGTCTGTTGGCAGAACCACTGGTACTAGCAAGCCTGATTTTCTGGAGTTGATTCTTGTTAATTTTTATTTGGAGGCAAAAAGAGAAGATGCCTGGCAAGAAGGGGGATTGGAGACTTCTGACTGCCCTGTGTCTGCTCTGATGAAGGTTCTGAAACACTAAAAAGATGGTGGTCAGTTCCTCAGGCTGAAGGAGCACTATCAAGCACTCTCTGGCATACTGAGACTGGCAGGGTGTTTTGCATTCTTAACCCAGTTTTATCACAGACCACCACATAGCATTGGTCCCATGAGGTCTTAGAATGGCCAGTAATGGAAGGCAATAGATAGTTCATGTAGCAGGGAAAGGTAATGGACTAGTTACTTATTACTGTGACCAAATACCTGATCCCCAAAAAATTAAGAGGAAAAGGATTTATTTGTGCTCACAGTTTGAGGAAGTACAGTCCATCATGGTATAGAGGGCAGGAGTAGGAAGTGGATAGTCACATTGGCTCAGAGGTCAGGAAGTAGACAGAGGACAGGAAATGAGGCTAAGCTATCAAGCCTTAAGTCCCATCCCCAGTGACTCACTTCCTCTAATGAGGCTTCATGTCTTAAAGGTTCTACAATCTTCCAAATTAGCACCAATAAATGGGCATATAGTGGATATTACACATGCAAACCACAGGAGGTGCCTATCTGGAGACCACCAGGAATCTAGGAAGATTGACAAAAAGGACTGTGAGTATTTTTTTTAATACCTGTAAGATAAATGTCCTATGAAGCCCCAAAGACATGATGGAGTGGACTAAGCCAATGGCAATGGGCTAAGAGTTCTCATAATTATTAGTGCGGTAACACTGCTAAGATTTGTGCATCTTAAACTGCTAAGATTTGGAAATTATTCTACAAAGAAGGGTTGTAGATATGTTTTAGTATTAGAACACTTGCCTAGTGAGACCTAGATTCAATCACAAAAAAGAAAGAGATAGGAAAAAGAAAAGGACAAAAAAAAAATTATGCAGGGGACTGGTGAGATGGCTCAGCAGGTTAGAGCACCAGACTGCTCTTCCGAAGGTGATGAGTTCAAATCCCAGCAACCACATGGTGGCTTGCAACCACCCGTAACAAGATCTGACGCCCTCCTCTGGTGCGTCTGAAGTCAGCTACAGCGTACTTATGAAGAATAATAAGAAAGGAATCCTTGGACCAGAGAGACCAACCGGAGCGAGTGGAGCCAAACGGGGACCGAACGGGGACGGCCGGGAGCGAGTGGGGCTGGCCGGAGCGAGCGGAGCCGGTGGGAGCGAGCGGGGTTGACCAGAACAAGGGAAAAAAAAAAGATTGTGCAGATTGCAATTTGTTGGGAGTGCTTTCATATGATGCTGATGTTGTCTGAAGAAAGAACAGTCAATAATCAAAAGAGTTTAAGAAACACTGGATCAGACAGCATCAAGCAGGTTTCTTTACCAAAGATTTTTTTCAGATCATTGGATGTGCTAATGGGGAGTGATTCTAATGGGGCAGTGAATGAGGACCATGGTGTAATAACACATCTCCAAAGGGCTTCTGTCTACAAATACTTAATTGTGACTTGTTTTCCTGTACATGGTCTGTACTTTGGGACCCACAACGGAAGAATGGAATGGTTTATTTGTAGAACTTTTTTTGATTTTTACTTTTAATAAAACATATAACTCTTATATGCACAGCATTGTGAATAAACATAGATAGTTGTGTAAGCACGGATCAATAAATACATGGAACATGTCAGGATCACACACAACTCCTCATTCTCCTGTCCAATCAAACTCTCCACTGGTCCAGAGCATCTGTTAGTCTGATTTCTACCATGATAGACCAATAACCTATTCTAGATCTTCATATATGGAATTATGCAGTATATATAGGTTAGTGTCTGACTTTTCAAACTCAAGATTAGACATTTGAAATATTTTTGCTATAATTCATGGCAATTATCTATTCCTTTTCACTGTAAAAATATTCTACAATGTGAGTATGTTAAAATGTATTCATACATTTGCCTGTTGATGGGTGTTTGATTGTTTGAGGTACGGTTACTAGGTCATTCAGCACCTTTTCATGTGCTTTTCCCCACTTCTTTTGTGAAAGTTGCAGAATATTCTATCTAGAACCTCCTTTGCCTTTAGGCAAATGTAAAAATGAACATGTAGCTAGTATTTGACACTATTCTTCAGAAGTGACAGATATTAGTTTTGTCTACATGTTACTGGCTAAAGTAATTTGCATGGCTGCTTCCAAGTTTCATAGAGCAGGGGACGACAATCCTCCAGTGAGAAGGGCCACCATGTTTAACAAACAGGAATACAATTGTTTCCAATCCTTAAGAGGATGTTCTCCGTGGAAAGAGGGAGTGGAAAGAATATAAGAGCCACAGGATTAGGAGGTATGTTTATTTTTATTAGATATTTCCTTTATTTACATTTCAATTGTTATCCCCTTTCCTAGTTTCCCCTCCAAAAATCCCCTATCCCCTCCCCTCTCCTCCTGCTCCCCAACCCACCCACTCCCATTCCTGGTCCTGGCATTCCCCTATATTGGGGCATAGAGCTTTCACAGGACCATGGGCCTCTAGGAGGTATGTTCTTAAATACTGTCATCTGGATGTGACATGGCTGTTGCAATCAGGAATACACAGAGTTGTGGTTGCATGTACAAATCTTCACAACATGGGGCCCATCAACATCCAGTCATGGGGAGGAGCTTATGAGGCCATAGTAACCTAATGGTTGCTGAATAATGGTTACTAAAAGGAAAAGGTACCATTTGCTTCAGTGGTGTATCCACAGGTAACTGAACCATGTTCCAGTAAATAATTTCACACCTATGATCATGCAATCAACCCCAATTAAACTCAGTGGGTCATAAAAATACATAGAATTAGGAGGGAAACTTGTTGAGAAGAAGTTCAGTATTATGTTCTGGTGGAATTTTAATTTCTTGACAGGATTGCTCATTGCCTTTTATTATCCCACTTCCTAAGAGCACAAAATGTATAATAATTGCCAGTCAAGCTGACACAATCTGTTTACACATGTATACATAGCCCCACACACTTTTCTTTGGGTTTGCTACATGCAATTATACCACTTGAGTATAGTTTGATTGATGCCAGGCAGGCAGGAATCGAGGTATGGGAAGAAATCATAAATGTTCCTTCTGCTAGTTCTATATAATGGGTGATTGTTGCTGCTGCTGTTGTTTAAAGCTGGGACTAAAGAGATAAATCAGCAGTTAAGAGCACTTGCTCTTACAGAGCACCAAAGTTGACTTTCCAGCATCCACATAGTGGCTCACAACCTTCTGTAGCTCTGACATCCTCTTCTAACCTCAAACCAACAAATAAAACCAAATAAGCCACCACCACCACTAAAAATATGGCAATACTCCATTTAAGACCATTCTTATCTTTTGGAAGAGTCCAACTGTGCCAGTTGCTGGTTAAACTAATCTAAGCAAGGTGACATTTGCAGCTGCTGATTTGACTGTATGTTGTTATCAACCATTTTTCTCCTCTGGGAAGCTTGAGATATACTTATCACTAGTCTACCAATCTGCTATTTATTGTATCTTATTCACAATTGCAAGATATTAGAAACACTGCCAATGCTTAAGCGTGGAAGAGTAACGAAATGAACTATGGCACTCTCAGTATACAGTGGAGTAGAACACATCTATGGTAGAGGATAAAAGAGATCTTTATCAACTGATGAGTGCCCTGGAGAAGGCAATTTGGAGAAGTACATTAGGATGCTACCCCTCTTAAATTTGTACAAAAAGGAAGACAAAACAAGAAAACATCTCTACTTACCTTTACAGAAAAACATGTAAACGAGAAAACTTTAGTGTTGGTACCCTGTTAGGGAAGATTATCAAAGGAACTTGGGACCAACATGGCAAGTAGTCTACATGTACACAGTAAAATATAACTAATAAGAATGAAAAGAAAACAGAAACCTAAAATGAAAGAAAACCCTTATCAAAGGAACCACACAGCTCTTAACCTCTGAGCCATCTCTCCAGCCCCCAAGAGTCAGCATTCTGAATATGGAAGAAGTGATGAAAACACACACACACAAAAAATATAGAATGGGCAAAGTGAGGGATAAATGAAGAGTATTAGCAAAAACTTATAATTTCTAAATGCATACCAGTATATGCATATGCATGTTTTCTGCACACATATCTGGATATGTGTGTGGATATGTATGTATACACGTGCTTATATAAGTGATATATACATCTCTCAACTCTTTCCTGTAGCCATACATTTTTGCAACATACCTTTAATAAGGGTTCAATCTTTCCTCTAGCCCACCACCCATCAGAGGTAGTGGAAGAGAAGTTATTAGGATATGGGGGAAATGAACCTGTGCAGCAACAGTTCTTTGGGCACAAGCTTGATCTTCTTTGGCAGCAGTTCAGTCCCATAGCAAACACCAAATACAGTTCAGCAACTGCAAACAAGTCCTCTAGGCAGGCAGACACCAAGCATGAACCAGCAGCTACAGTCCAGTCCTTTCAACAAGTAGACACCAGGCAGCTGTAGTTCAACCCTGAAGAAGCCATCAGGCTCACCTGAGGCAAGCCTGCTGAAGTGGTAACCTCATGAGCAGTTCCTGGGCGGGCAAGCTTCGCTCAGTGGCAGCATTACTGCAACTTAAGCTCAACGGTGCTATGTAAGGTGATGTAAGCCTGATGTAAGACTTGCTTGTTTTTAGTGAAGAATGGTGAGGCCGAGCAAACCAAACCAATGCTCAGTGCTCCTCTCCCACTGCCTGTGGGGTGATATTCTTACTCCTTCATCCTGGGTCTTTTCACATGTTTACTATATCCAAGCATCCTTTCACCTGTGTGCCCCAACAAAACATCATTTGACATAACTAACTTTCCAAAGAACTAGAAGTTTCCACTTCACTTTCCAGTGAAGGAGCCAATAAGCAAAGATCCCCACAAAATGAACACATCTAGTACTGAGATCTTGAGAGCTTATAACATTTCTACAAGTGGAAGAAAGTAAAGAAGTACTCTATAGTGGGCACTTTTTATTGTCAACTTACCAGCATCATAATCTAGGAGACAAACCTCTGAGCTTGTCTGCAAGGAATTATCTAAGTAAATTAAGGTGGAAAAGACCACCTTAATTGTGGCACCACTCCCTGGGCTGATGTTCTGAACTGAATAAAGGGGAGAGAGTAAGTTGAGCATCTCTCTCTCTCTCTCTCTCTCTCTCTCTCTCTCTCTCTCTCTCTCTCTCTCTCTGTGCCTTTCTCTCTCTCTTTCTCTCTCTCTCTCTTTCTGCTTACTGTGGATACTGTGGACGACTCACCTCCCATTCCTGATGTCATATCTTATAATGGAATGTATCCCTGGAATTGTGAGCCAAAATACAACTTTAATCTCTGAATTTAGTCTTTAATTGCTTTTGTCAGTTATAACCACACAGGAAGGAGAAAAGCAACTACTTCTTACTACAAGAAAAAGATGATGGGGATCTGTCACAAAGATGCAAGATTCACCCTGACCAAATCTGGGGCAGCTTGAACAGCAACATAATTAAGCAGAATAATGAATTACAAACTGTTTGCTACTTTAAAGACAGTTCGAACTGGGAGAATCGAGCCCAAAAGGAGGCAGATGAAAGGCAACTTTTAGTCTGAGAAACAGCCCATTTATACTTTGAGGGTTAAGAAGAATCACCTGGGCCGGGCGTGGTGGCGCACGCCTTTAATCCCAGCACTAGGGAGGCAGAGGCAGGTGGATTTCTGAGTTTGAGGCCAGCCTGGTCTACAAAGTGAGTTCCAGGACAGCCAGGGCTATACAGAGAAACAAACAAACAAACAAACAAAGAATCACCTGAGTAATTGTGTATACTATCACAAGTACAAGCCACATGAGGTAAAAACATGTTTTTTCATGAATAACAGTATCCAGCTATAATGAATCATCTAAAATGAACTCACACCTGTCTATCCTCTACACCTGGGAGGGCCACAAAGCATAATCCACGAACAATCCTCACAGGTGCTCAGAATCTCCTCACACAACTCCATCCTTGGATTGTGTTCCAACAACAAGCCACTGGTTAAAGATGAGAATTCGTGTCTCTACTGATCAGCAGACAGATGTTTAGAAGACAGGTGCATAGACGGGTGGATAAGTAGAGCAGAGGAGAAAGTACTTATTGTGGAATATCAAGAGCCAGGAGGTTAGTACGGACTTGATGTTGGTGTTGGAATAAAAGCATCTTCCTCTACCACTTACAGTAAAGATTGGTTCAAGCAAGAACGACTGATGAATTCTAAATCCACAATGGCATTTTGATGAAAAAGCCATTTTGATAATATTTGTATGAACTTGAAGTATCTCCATCCATACTATATGTAAGCCAGGTGGGGGAGTCCAGTGGTATTAGACTGACAGTAATATAAATTATTCTTATTGTTGAGGAATAGGCTGATACCATAGACCTCTAGATGTGATACTGTAAAGGTTTATTTTTATTATTTTGAATTATGTGTGTACACGTTAGGGCAGGCCCCATCAGAGGCCAGAAGTGTCAGATCCACTGGAACAGAAGTTACAAACTGTTATGAGCCACCTGGTATGGTTGCTGGGAACTAGATTCTGGTCCTCTAGAAGAGTAGCAAGTGCTCTTAATAGCTACCCCTTATTTCCAGCCCCTAGATGTGATACTTTAAGAGAAGCATACTCCCTGCATAGTTTTCTGGCAAACATGACCAGAATCTAATCAGATACAAGACAAGTTCCAAAAGAAAAAAAATTTTTTCTGTAACAATGAGAAAAGTGTGTTAGGGGTATTCTTCAAAATTATTGATGTTATGTTAAAAAGTGTGGTTGTGGAAACAGTCCAGATTAATGAAAACTAAAGTAATATAAGAGCTAAAGAAAATATGTGACCCTATATTGGATGCTCTCCTAAAGGAAAAATGGCCTTATAAGTGGTATATCAAGGCCAGCTAACAATATTGGAATAAAAATGGTAAAGTAACAATATGAAGTTTATTCAAGTTGAAAATGGGATTGTGGTTATGTAAGAGAATAGCTCCAATATGTAATAATGTCCATGGCGTGTATGTATGGAATTTATTTTGAAAAAGATTCAAGGACCCAGGAGGTGGGTTAGTTGGTAAAGTACTTACTGCCCAAGGATGAAGATCTGAGATGGAATCCCTTCTATCCATATAAGAATTCAGGCACAATAATTAATATATGCCTGTAATCTCAGCACTAGGAAGATGGAAACAAGATCTCTGAGGTTTGCTAGCCAACCAGTTTAGTTCTAGGTTCAATGAGAGTCAATCTCAAAAAATAATGGAAGAGAGAGAGAGAACATCGATTGCCCTTCAGTGTGTGAATGTGCATGCTTGTGCATGCACGTGTGTGTGCTTACACACACACACACCAGAGAGAGAGAGAGAGAGAGAGAGAGAGAGACTCAGAAACAATCTAGATGATAAGTTGGAGAAACAGGTAGAATAATTGTTAAGAAAAATAATATACTAACAATAAATGAAAGTACACAGAGAAAATTCTAGTATGGTTGGAAAACTCCAAAAGTATTTCTAAATAAAATTATTTTATTTTCAAGTTCACTAATGTTGCGCTTGGATGGCAAGGCTCTTTGTTCTGGCCATGTGTACTTAATCTTGTAACTCAAGTTAACATGATAGGATCTGATCCTTCTCACAGTGGTGGCGAGGTTTGCCTCCAAAAATAAAGGAATTCTAGAAAGTAATATGAAACTGGTATATCCAGCCATGCAGCATGTTTTGTGAAAGCAGTCCTTATGTGTAGAGGGCCATAGTGTTCGGAGGAACTTGGTGTGAAAAGGTCCTGCCCCTGAAAGCATTGATCAGGGTGGACAATCAGAAGGGAGTTTCCTGGGAGGAGGGGCCTCTACGGAAGGGAACAGAAGCTCTGAAACTAGCCCTCTTTCTGGAGTGCAACAAAGCCTTTACTATCCAAGCCTTCTGAAATGTAGCCTGAGAACCTCAGTTGGCCCTCCTAGTATGTCCACACTGGGCTTGGGCATCTAAGAGCTTCCCTTAAATTAGTTAAGAAAGAAGACAGTGGGTGGGATAATCACTGCTAATCATTTACATTCCTATTGGACTTTCCCATTCGTGCTGTTCCTTGAGTTTTGGTTTCTCCTGATATGCTGGCAATGTTTCCATGGGATGAGTGGAGTGAGTCTGAGCTTTGATTAACAGATAAAGAAGCTGAGGCTCAGAAGCCTTAAGTGGCTGCACCTGGATCACACACAAAAAGAAGCGTCACGCAAGAGGATAACTGCCAGAGTTTTATGACCGCTGATTGGATATGTAAGTGAAAGAAGATACATAGTGCCTGGGGTGTGTTTAGAAGAAACAGCTTCCATGGTAATTGGACAAAATATTATCAAGCATCTCATTACCATGTTGATATTACAGAAATAAATGTCAGGAAAACAAGCATGAAATTGCTTAGCTCAAATGATTTTTCACAGGTCAAGAACTGTATTAATTATGATATTTCTTTTTTAAAAAAATATTTCTTTCAATTCTGTGTATGTGTGTGCTGGGGTGGGGGAGTATGTACCCATAAGCTACAGGTGTAAACTGCCAGGTATGTGTGTCAGGAACCAAGCTCAGGTCCTCTGCAAGAGTAGTATGTGCTCTTAATCACTGAGCCCTCCTTCTTTTGAATGTACTCTGGGTAATGTGACCATGCGTTCCAAAAAAAGTACAGACTCTCTTTTGGTCAATGTCATTGTTTTTGAAGGATGAGATCAGTTGCTGACTGAAAAGGAAGCCTGTGAGAAAACAACATTGTGCTTACTTTATTGAAGAGCTTGACTATTATAGGAATGAAACATGGCCTTTAAAATACTTAAAGAAGATAATCCTGGTTAAGAAGAACCTTTGCAGTGGTTCTCAACCTTCCTAATGCTGCGACCCTTTAATACAGTGTCTCATGTTGTGGTGACCTCCCAACCATAACATTATTTTTGTTGCTCTTTCATAACTGTCATTTTGCTACTGGGTATCTCATATGTGACCCCTCTGAAAAGGTCATTTGACACACAAAAGGGGTCACAGCCTACAGGTTCTAGGGCCTGCCGGCTGACACTGAATTGGTGGCAGAGTTTTTTGTATATACACAGAGAGGGAGACAGAAGGAAAGGCACTAGCTATCAGCTAGCTACCTAGCAAATCTGTGCCTCTGACTACTGGAAATCAATAGCTGTGCTGGAGGCTTTGAACTGTCAGCCCTTTCTACAAACAAGTGCAGTTAAAATCGAAATATCCCCATTTTTATGTCTTATGGCAAGGATCCATTAGCGTCTAAATGCTCTAGATGATCCTATGTGAAGAAAAGCAAGAGTCGTCAGTGGGTCGGGTTTTTTCCTTCACTCATGCCAGGTAAACAGGAGTGATTTTGAGACAGAAGTAATAACTCAGGATATGAAATAGGCAGTCTCTGTTTTCTAGGAGTTTATGCTTCCATTATTCAGGTGGGACAAACATTTATGGAGAAACTTAAAAGCTCAAAGGCCTATAAATAAGTGTAAGCAAGTGGAGCTGTGTCAAGATTGTTTTTTTTCTGGAATTTTGGTTTTTTAAAAAATACACAGAAATACTATAAGAATATGTTTCTGTTTCAATCCCAGATGTGGGATGACTGTCATTTGTCTGATGCTCTAGCAGAGGTGTGGTTTTACCAGCTGCAGATAGTTTCTACAATTGTGAGACATTTGGAATAAAATATCTTCTATTATAGCTTTAGATTTATTGATCGATTTTATGTATATGAGTACACCACTGCTCTCTTCACCAGAAAAGGGCATTGTATCCTATTACAGATGGTTGTGAGCCACCATGTGGTTGCTGGGAATTGAACTCAGAACATCTGGAAGAGCAGACAGTGCTCTTAACCGCTGAGCCATCTCTGCAGCCCTGTGCCAAGATTTTTAACCTAATGTTTTCCACCTTAAATTTCAGCCCTGCTTACTATCTGGTTAGAGTCAGCCTGGAGGGCTTCCTTTACAAAACTTGTAGAGACTGGAGAAGGTTTCATGCAGGGCTGCCATAAGGTCATATGCTCAGAAACTCACTATGTATGGTTTAATATTTTAACGTTGGTGTAGTGGCTAGCGAGAGGAACCTGGAAGGTGATGAACAGGTTCTCAAGTGCCCGTGGAGGGGTTGTGTGACATTAAAGAAGAACTAAGAACATGGTAGAGACATTCAGAGTGGACACAGCAGTCACTGCCTCGAAAGAGAAGAATTACCACACTAATGGCTGGAGTTCCGTGCTCAGTATTTCAGAGGTCTCCAGGCAGACTACAGACTGTTTTAAAAAAAGGTGCAGAATCTCTCATCTGTACAGAATGGATTCGGCACAAATTTACCAGATCAAGAATTCCAGATAAAGTGTTTCAGCCTAAGCCTGAAGATCATGAAAAATACGGTGGGGACCCCCCCCCCGAACCCTCATAAACTGCACATTGTTACAAGAATAAGAAGTACAGAGAGGCATCCATACTGGGAAAAAGATACCACCAGAATGCTCCAACTCCAGAAGGCACACAGCCCTCAAATTTACAAGAACATCCCATCAGTGAATGCAAAGCTGAAAGTGCTTAAACACTTACTACGCATCCAGCCCCTAAAGCTGCCACAGGGACTTCCCACAGAAGAGACCATGTCCAGTGCATGCCTCAAGAGCACTGGGGAGTTGGTCATGCAGTGGCATCTGAAGCCTGTGGAGCAGGAAATGAAGTCCTGATGCCACACAGTTTCAACTCACAGATGCACTTACTGAGGAAACCGTTCTCGTTAAAGTATATGTTAATCCAGCCCCTCCCCCCCCCAAAAAAAACCAACTAAGAACACTGTTAGGAAGAGGAAAGGGGTGGAATTAAATGAAAAGTTTTATATTTTTACTGCATTATCTCACTGCTTATTTTTATTTTGTGTGTATATATGTCTCCATATTCATGTCTGTATGTACTCGTGTATGTCTGATGTGGAAGCCGTAGGTCAGTGCCTGATGTTTTCCGTAATCATCCTCTACCTCCCTTATTTGGATAAGGTCTCCTGGAGCTCTTCCCTTGGCGGATCTAGAGATCTTTCTATCTGTGCCCTCTCAGTACTGCAGGCAGGAGCAGCCTCCATGCCTAGCTTTTCTTGTGGATGCTGGAAATCTGAACTCAGGTTCTCATGCTTGTACAGCAAGCCCTTTGCCCCAGCTTTTCCTATTTCTTTTGGAACATGGGGTTTTTAAATACTTAGCCCTGACAATTATGGAATTAACTCCAACTACAGAAAACATCTGCAAAAACATATGTCAATAGTTAAAATTAAGGTAAATACTCACCATCTTGCCAATGGTTGTCCCAGGGGGTGAGACAGTTTCCACTTGTTTACATATATACCCAGCACAATTTAAAGCTACCCTCTCTCTAAATATTTTGCTCCTGTGTTCTCTTGACTGTGGCCTACTTGTTGCAGGCCACTGTAAGAGCTGGCAGGAAGGTGTTTTGTTTTGTTTTGTTTTGTTTTGTTTTGTTTAATTGGATATTTTCTTTATTTACATTTCAAATGTTATCCTGCCCCCCAACCACCTATCCCATCCCCCATCCCCCTCTTTTGTGAGGATGTTGCTGCACCCACCCACCCACTCCTGCCTCCCCATCCTCAAATTCCCCTACACTGGGGCATCCATCAAGCTTTCACGGGACCAAAGGCCTCTTGGGAAGAAGGTTTTAGAGTTTTCTGCTTTCTGCTGTTGCTGAACTTACAATTTAGAAATTGAAATCTCATGGTTTGGCATGTAACTCCCTCGGGCTTCTCTCCAGCTCCCAACAGCATGCCTGCCTTGAGCATACATTGTATTTTGCTTGTCTGCCTCTCCTAAGAATTTGAAAACACACCCACTAACCAACATTCAGGCTAACTATTCATCTAATAATGAATGAAAACACACACACACTTCCATAGACAAGTCGAAACAAAACCCTATGAGGTCAGGCAGTGGGAGTGAGGGAAAGAGCCTTGTGCTTTGAGAAGGTTAGACGCATTTCTCAATCCAAAATTTAAGGAGTAAAATAAACTCCAAATGAACTCGAGTGTCAGGGTTTGTGAGCGGCTCGGGAAAGAACTGTTGGGTTATCTCAGCTGTGCTGAACATTTTCTGCGGCTACTCCCATCACCAGCTGAGCTCATCAATCTTGGAAGGCAGCCTAGGATATCTCATTAGGCTGTTTGAAACTGGTGATGTCAGAACGCATCACTCTTACTTTTTCACGGAGAATTAATGGGTTGGAAATCCACTCTAATAGTCTTAGGATCTACAGCCCAAGGAGAAGTTGGTTCTGGACAGTTGCCTGGTTGTATCCAACACCCTCCAATGCCCCTGAGTGCTGGCCCATCCGTGTGTATTATGAGGCAGACAACAAAACCCGCCAATGATGTATTGGAGTGCTTGCTAAGTTTAGAGGCATCCATTAGTGGATTCCTGTCTTTAGTGAAATGGAAGTTTGTTATTTAGAAATTGTTTTGAATTATTAATTGATATAGAAATAAGAAATTCTTTGGCTTGAAGCCAGATCATCTTTAGTCTATAAAAATCACTCTGTTGCATGGTGACGAAACGCTCTTTCTATCTTTCTGGAAGAGAATTAACCAACTCATAAGTATCTTGTAAAGTAGCAAATAAGCCCCACTTTAAGTGAGCTTGGTTTAGTTAGGTCTACAGCTCTGCCCACAGAGTAACAAGATCATAAATCCTATTGCTGGATGTCATACCTTCTCTTGGTACCTTTAATTCTAACAATAATTGATTCCATTTCCCTTGTACTTGCTATAAGCAATAAATCACATTAAACAATCTCTATGTATTCTTTTATCTTCATAAACATCTCATGAGCCAAATATTATTATTCCCATTTTATAAATCAGGAAACTACCATCCAGATTTTCAAGGGTTAAGTAACTTCCCTCAAGTATCAGAGCCTTTTAAGAATAAAGGTGACCTTTTCTTTTTAATTTTACTGGTCTCTTGTTTGTATATTATGGAGATCAATTTTGTGTTTTTATGGATTTGTGTGTGTGTGTCTGTGTTTCTTGTGCTTTTTAAAAAATTCTGGTTTGTTTATTTGCCTGTTTGTTCTATTTTTTAAATTTTTTATTGGTTATTTTATGTATCTACATTTCAAATGTTATACCCCCTTCCTGGTTTCCACTCTGAAACCCACCCCTACTCCCTGCTTCTATGAGGGTGCTCCCCCACTCACCCACCCACTCCCACCTCACTGCCCTAGCATTCCCCTATACTGAGGCATCAAGCCTTCACAGGACTAAGGGCCTCCCCTCCCATTGATGCCAGATAAGGCCATCCTCTGCTACATATGCAGCTGAAGCCATGGGTCCCTCCATGTGTACTCTTTGGTTGGTGGTTTAGTCCCTGGGAGCTTGGGGGTTCTGGTTGGTTAATATTGTTATTCTTCCTATGGGGTTGCAAACCCCTTCAGCTCCTTTAGTCCTTTCTCTAGCTCCTCCTTTGGGGTCCCTGTGCTCAGTCCAATGGTTGGCTGTGCGCATCCACCTCTGTATTTGTCAGGATCTGGCAGAGCCTCTCAAGAGAGAGCTATACCAGGCTCCTGTCAGCAAGCACTTCTTGGCATCAGCAACAGTGTCTGGGTTTGGTGTCTGCATATGGGATGGATCCCCAAGTGGGGCAGCCTTTGGATGGCTTTTCCTCCACTCTTTGTCCCTGAATTTCTTTTAGATAGGAGCAATTCTAGGTTAAGAGAAAAAGGAGTTGAAGGTGTGTGGTGGTGTGTGTAGGGGAGTGGGGAGGATCTGGGGAGAGGTGGGGGTGGGAAATTGTGATAAATTATATTTTATGAAAAAATATTTTCAACTAAAAGAAAGTATTCCATAGGCTTGCCTACAGACCAATCAGATGGGAACATTTTCTCAGTTGAGGTTCCCTCTCCTCATATGGCTCTAAACTTATGTTGAGTTAAGAAAAAACTTGCCAGCACAGTAGGTATTGGTTTTCAACTTAACAAGTCCACTATGTTTCATTTATTTAGGGTACTTTATTGTGCATATTTAAGCCATATAACATTTTAACAAAGTTAAATAATTTTCACAACAAAGCTAATTAACATCCTTTTAAAAATGAGCAGGGACTTGTCTTTATAACAGCTACAATCTCCTAAAACCAAGCTCTAGGGTTTGAAAGAAAAAGGGGAAAGGCCAGATGAAAACAAACTTACAATTTCACCCCCAAGTAGTAAAATACAGACAATCTCCAAATCGTGCAGACCACACTTGGTCAGGAAAAACACAGACACAGACACAGACACAGACACAGACACAGAC
Organism: Mus minutoides; assembly: GCA_902729485.2. Taxonomy (NCBI): domain Eukaryota; kingdom Metazoa; phylum Chordata; class Mammalia; order Rodentia; family Muridae; genus Mus; species Mus minutoides. The sequence goes on from LR753307.1 coordinate 4,439,089, forward strand.
ACAGACACAGACACAGACACACACACACACACACACACACACACACACACACACACACACCTTGGGGAAGAGGTAGATGCATACTTTTGTACATATGTACAGACTCAACACCCTTTGGCCATTCATAGCAAGGCAGTCATCAGACAGGTGAATTTCCATTACCGAACCTTTCATGCTTTGATCCAGATTAAAAAGTAGGTAGCAACTGGAAATATGCTCTGTGTAACCAGTCTACAAAGGCAATAACATCCCTGGAGGAAATCAGATGTTCAGAACCATTCAATTCAGAGTTTTACCTGTAACTATAAAACCATGAATGTCTAAATTCTGCAAAGTACATAGCAGATTTTGAAAAAAAAGTTATCTTGATGGCAGTTTTTCTCCCTCACTAGCTGCTATGTCCATGTTGAAAGGCTATCTTCAGAAGTACCCCAATGGTTAGTCTGTCTTAAACTCTTACATGTCCAGACCTGCTTGGGATATAGGCTCCTTCCTGGATGGCAAACTCAACCTCGGCTGTCAGGGCACTATGACATAAAACACTGGGCTTAGCTTCCCTGTTCAATTACACTGCCATTTCTCTCCCATGTGCGCCTGTCTCTGCGCTTGGACTTGCTCTCTGATCTACTGCGGAATGTGGAGAGTGGATTTTGATTGCCCTGTTGGCCTGGAAGCACTTCTAAAGTTCAATTCATACACTAGATTTTGATTCCTGGATTGAGGAAATTTTCTTTTCTTTTCTTGTGACGTGGCCTGTAGGTATCTTCCCACATAGATGTGGGCTGGACCTGGCCTAGCCTAGCCTTATGCACACAGAGGACAAGCAGCCTCCTCTTCTCTTCCATCCCTGCTTGTGGCTTTGCACTATCTCCTCTTTTTTATATATGCTCCTTGTTCACAACTATTCTTGGAACCTTCCATGATGCCTGGTGTGTAGATGGTGATAAGTATTTGTTGAATAAATTATACTTATATATCTGGCAAAGTTGTAAAGAGTTAATGCATATCAACCTCATTCTGCTTCTTTTTTGGCATTTTTTATTAGAAATTTTCTTCATTTACATCTCAAATGTTATCCCCAAAGCTCCCTATTCCCTCCCCCTGCCCTGCTCCCCAACCCACCCACTCCCACTTCCTGGCCCTGGCATTCCCCTGTACTGGGGCATATGATCTTTGAAAGACCAAAGGCCTCTCCTCCCATTGATGACCGACTTGTGATAGCCTCACAAGAGAGAGCTATGTCAGAGTCCTGTCAGCAAAATCATTCTGGCATATGCAATAGAGTCTGGGTTTGGTGGTTGTATATGGAATGGATCCCCGGGTGGGGCAGTCTCTGGGTGGTCTTTCCTTCCGTCTCAGCTCCGAACTTTGTCTCTTTAACTCCTTCCATGGGTATTTTATTCCCCATTCTAAGAAGGAGCAAATTATCCACACTTTGGTCTTCGTTCTTCTTGAGTTTCATGTGTTTTGCAAATTGTATCTTGGGTATTCTGTTTCTGGGCTAATATCTGCTTATCAGTGAGTGCATATTATGTGTGTTCTTTTGTGATTGGGTTACCTATAGTTATCTTTCTCTCACTTCATTACATGATCCTTGAGAACAGACAGTATGCTCATTTCCTGTTCAATGTTTGGTACAAAGTAAATATTGATTAAATGGAGACACGTGGCTTGTTTTTTAATTGTTTTGTTTGCTTGCTTTCATAGATTAAAGCAGTGGTTTTTAAAATAAAGAAAGGAAAACAAGACCTTGTGAACTGTTAAACCTTTTCTTTATGGGTTAAACAGGCTGCCTTTGAATAAGGAAAGTCGGGAAAGATGCTGTCACAAGCCAAAGATGTGTTGAATTTCCAGAGGTCTCCTTTTGAGACTGTCTGAACGCAGTGCTTGGGGTCCTTGCTTACACGTGCTGGAGTCATTGTCAGTAGATTTGAACCCACAGGTCACCTTCCCAGTATGAATCTAAGTTCTTCAATCTTATGACATTTATTCAGCAAGGTCAGTCTGAAACAGGTACTCAGACTGGGCCAGGGGCTCGCCAGCACTACAATAGATGGCTTCTAGTTCTCTGTACTGATTACTAGAAGGCTGCCCTTCCCTTTTTCATCAATATTCAGATAATAAACCTTTATTATAAATGTTATCTTAGGTGGATTGATTGGATACATTGCTTGAAAGTCTGTTCCCACTCTGCTGGCTTCCTTATTGTTAAGCAACAATAGCTCTTGCCAAATCAGTATGTTCAGTTCATTCACTTAGATGTATGGCAGCTATTCATTCTTCATCCCCAGATCTCTTAAGGCCCTTTCATTATCCTGCTGGCTACCATGGTGAATATGGTTCAAGGCTATAGTTTTAATTCTTGAAGTCCTATTTCTGAATCTACATATCAGTATGAAGATTCATGTTTCTTAAGTAGGGAAGGCTTTAGGCCCCATAATTGAAAACTTGCATTTAAGCTACATCACAATCAAGTTACCAAATTGGTTCCTTTCATTAAAGCTAGACTACTGCTAAGTTTCATCTCTTTTCTTCCTTTTGTTGGGATTTTTATTTATATTTATTTATTTTTTACAATTTTTAAACAGCAAGTTACCTTTGCTTCGGGTCAGACTTACTTTGAAAGTGTCAAATGAATTAACACTTTCAGCAGCCAGTTCTAAGGCATGGAGCATGGGACTTCAAAAGATAGCAGGCTACCCCCTGTTTTATTTTCAAGATTATTCTACACAATGTCTGGATCGCAGTAATCTGGAAATGTCTTACTAGAGCAACTTCTCTGCAGGCAACACTCACTGTTGCCTCATCGTGGGCCAGATGTGTTCACAATGTGTCAAAAATAGGGCACTCTAAGTTGCATTCCCTCCCCAATCCCAAAGCCTTGTTTCTGATAGAATGTGGCAGTCATATTTTCTAGGCAGTAGTTTGAGACATTGACGGATTAAAACTTGAAAATCAAGGGTTATGTTTTTGGAAGAATCAGGAGATCCTGCATTTTCTCTTTCTCTTAAGGGAGGAAATTTTGAAAAGTTGTTAATGTATTAGATCAGAAATCTTATTGTTTTGCTAAAAAAAAATAAAAATAAAAACTCTGAGCTTCTTTAAAATTCCACATTATGTAGTAAAACATGCGCGCACACACACAGTAAGCATTCCAGTTACACGTTACTAACTTAACAATATTTTCCCTAAACACAGAGACTTCTTCACACGATCATTTTGTTTTGCTGTTTAATTGGTTGGAAATTCAGGAAAGGCTCAGTTAAACGATCATCACTGGGTATGAACACTCAGACATCTTCAGTGGCTACTCTAGCCATCAGAAAGTTAACAGGGCTTGGCATTCATGATGACTTGCTCATAGGTTTAGCCATAACCCAGGAGTTCAGTTGGGACAATCCCCTGGAGCACCAATACGTGATTTTTCCATGTGACCTAGACTTCTCACAGCCAAGTGACTTGGTCCCAAGAGGGAGGCATTCAGAAAACAATTTATTCAAATAGACCAAAGCTGCAAAGCTTCTTCTGATATATAGTTCATAAGAGGAACATTTCAGCCTCACTTACACTATCACTTCCTTTTTTGTAACCATCAAAATCTTTAACGAATAAAAGGCAGTGTAGGTTTTGTGCTCATTGTCCATGTGTTGGCCCATAAGTCCCTTGTCCTCCACCCCTGCTAGCAGGAGGTATTTTTGATGCGGGCAGCCACCAGCACTAGGATTACCCCAGTCTTTCTCTGCCAGTTGGTGATACCCTTGGACACAGCACACCACAGCTCTCCATGCTGGGGTTCTGCATTCTCGCAGCGTTTCCTCAACTCCTCCTGTTGCTCCTCAGTGCCGTGCTGCAGTTCAAATTTGTAGAAGGCCCAGCCATCCCTCAGATCTGAGTCAAGCTTAACGTTATGATGGAACCACTCCCGAGCCTTGGTGATCTTTCTTTCACTCCAGAACAACTTAGCCACAGCTAGAAGCACATGGGGATCAAGTTCACATTTCTTTGAGGCATCCTCACTCTTGGTCTTTCTCTAGGGCCTTGCCTCAAAGAAGACAGCTTCAGATCACAGGATACCAGAATTAGGGCACTCCTGCAGCGCGTTGGCCTTGAGGGTATTGGCAATGTTCTTCAGCCCTGCCCAGTACTCCAGCAGCACTGACTCCAACCATAGCCCAAGGTTCATTGGGTTTTTCAGATGAGCTTTCTCTAAAATGGCCCGAGCACGAGTCACCTGCCCAATCCTTTCCTCTAGCCGGGAAAGCAAGAGCCATACTGGTGTGGAGTGAAGACATTTTTTCAGCCTCTGGTTGTAGGCCTCCTGGGCATTCTCCTTCAGTTCTCCCTGCTCCTCAAGCTGCCCTTTCATCATCCACAGCTTGGGAAAATCTCCATAGTGCTTCAGAGCCTCGTCACACAGCTCCTGTGCAGCAGTGATGTCTCCCAGCACCCACTCCAGCTTCACAGACTTCACAAACACACGAGCAGTGGGTGCGCTGCTCCAGCTTTAACCAGTAGCCTTCTGGGCTCGCTCATATTCATTGCTCTCTGACTCCAGCTTCACAGACGCCAGCCAGATCTCTTCACTGTTGGGGTTGGCCTGAAAAGCCAGGGCCAGGATGCCCCTTGCTGCAGGTACATCCCGTCAGCCACTTCGACTGGGCACTCATGAGCCACAGCACCTCTACCTTGGGGCAGTGGGCCACAGCCCTCTGCAAGAGTGCTTCCAGTGACTCCATGGTTCTTCTCAAAATCATAACACTTTTCTTGCTGAGGAAGACTTGCAGGGCATAAGCATACATGGCTTGCGCACATCCAACAGCATTATGGGCCATACAACTGTCAGCATCTTCCATCCAGGTGTGTTTACTATCTTCCTCCTCAATCCCAATATAGATTGCAGCACGCATGATGGCCTGGCACGTGGCCACACTCCCTGCCCTGTCACACTCCTCAGTATCCTGGATCCACTGTTCGTGATTGATCTCTACACCGTTGGCCCAAAGAGAGGTGATGGCTCGGTCAATACTCTTCTCCACCATCTGAGTGTTCCCGCTGGCTTCCTCAAGCTTGGCAGCTGTGATCCAGATGTGCCGATCTGTAGGAATGTTCTCACGTGCTTTATTTAGGATCTTGTGAGAATTTTCATAAGTTTCTAGTCTTGCCAAAGCAAGCCAGAGCTCTACACTGGTGGTACAGCACTCTACTGCTCTGCTCAGCATGATTCTAGCATCTTCAGGCTCTTGAAGCCCAACAGCTGCTTTCCACAATTGAACACAGTTTGGAACATGCTCAGGGGCTTTCGGAAGAGCACTCTTCTTTGCTCGAATGTCTGTTTCTAGTTCTGCTACTCTGATGTAAATCCTAACAGACTGAGGGAGATGACCAACAGCTTGTGCCACCACAGCCTTGGTTGTGTCCCCAGGCTGTAACCTAGCTGCTTCTATCCAGACATCTTCACTCTTGGGACACATCTCTGACCCTTTCCTAATAAGGTTTCGAGCCACTTGTAACTTTCCAGTGACTTCTTCCAGGTGAGGTGACACAATCTGAGCTGGTGGGGGATGACGGTTTGTTTTTCAAACAGATTTGAGAAGTTGTCATGCTTTCTTGATGTCATTTATGTCCCTGTCATGGGTTGGGATCATTGAATTTAGATCTGTCAGCTAGCCTTTAGAGTCCACAACAGGCTGCCCACTCACTGAGTCAGATACCTGGCTAAGCCTCATGTCCATCAGGCTACTCCTTACCTGGCCAATCTTCCTCATGCCCAGCTCCCCTGTACCAGGTGTTATCAATCCCGGTGTCATTCTACCTGGGTATGGAGTGTTCAATCCTCCTGGGTAGGGTGTGTTCAGACCTCCAAATTAAGTTTGTCAGGGATCCACAGAAGTATGATTCTCTCCAGTCTGTAAATATTTGGCAAAGAAACTATGAGGAACAGGGGTCAGCTTCTCCTAAGGTAGGTTCCATTGATATTTGTTTCTGGCATCACCAACTTTTGGGATGCTCAGCCACTGTTCTTCTGTGACTTCTGCCAAGTTCCTCTTAAGGTCTGAAAATTGCTGCTGGATTTGGGGACGTTCCATTCAGTATTTCTCAATCTTTTCTTTCTCCCTTTGTTCTCTTCTCTCTTCTCTTATTTCATCCATTCTGTTATCCAGAGCTGCATAAATCGCATCTGATTCCTCATCATCGTTTTCATAGGGCCCACTTGAGAAGAGGATCCCAGCATAGCCATTCAACTCATCGTAGTTGGTATCATTCAGATCATCATCCTCATCATCATCAGCTGCCTGATTTTTCTTCATCTGGTCCCCCACAGTTCTCTTCCCTAGTGGAACATGGCGATCATCCACAGGATCGTTTGCATCCTGAGCAGGTCCAATGTCTGATGGGGTGGTGAAGCCAGTGGACCCAAAATTAAAGGTGTTGGGTCGAGTGGCTGCAGAAGATGCAATAAAAGCCCTGCATAAACTGAGCATGAGCAGACTATGAATATAATCCCAGCACTCTTCAGGTGGAGACAATAGGATTAGAAGTGAATGGGCAGCAGACCTTGGGTGTGAACTCCTCATCCAGTCTCACAAAACCTAGAAGAAGATCCACTCCAGGTACTCTAATATACCCAGGATCACAGGAACTTGGTGACAAGAGGATCTCAGGGTCCAAGGGGCAGCTTGACTTCCAGGAGCTCTGACACACCCAGGATCTCAGGATCAAAGAATCACAGGATCATAGAGACAGTTGAACCCTGAGGAGTTCTGACACAACCGGGATCACAGGAAGGACAGACTCCAGTCAGATATAGCAAGGGCAGGTAGCACTAGAGATGATCAGATGGCAGGAGGCAAGTGTAAGAACATAAGCAACAGAAACCAAGGTTACTTGGCATTATCAGAACCCAATTCCCCCACCAGAGCAAGTCCTGGATACACTATCACACCAGAAAAGCAAGATTCAGATCTAAAATCACTTATGACAATGATAGAGGACATTAAGAAGGAGATAAACCACTCCCTTCACGAAATACAGGAGAACACAGATAAACAGCTAGAATCCCTTAAAGAGGAAACACAAAAATCCCTTAAAGAATTACAAGAAAAAACAATCAAACAGGCAAAGGAAATAAAACCATCCAAGATCTAAAAATAAAAATAGAAACAATAAAGAAATCACAAAAGGAGACAACACTGGGGTTAGAAAACCTAGGAAAGAGATCAGGAGTCATAGATTCAAGCATCACCAACAGAATACAAGAGATAGAAGAGAGAATCTCAGGTGCAGAAGATACCATAGAAAACATTGACACAACAGTCAAAGAAAATGCAAAAGGCAAAAAGCTCCTAACCCAAAACATCCAGGACACAATAAGAAGGTGAAACATAAGGATAATAGATATAGAACAGAATGAAGATTCCCAACTTAAAGAGCCAGTAAATATCTTCAACAAAATTATAGAAGAAGACTTCCCTAACCTAAAGAAAGAGATGCCCATGAACATACAAGAAGCCTACAGAAATCCAAGTAGATTGGACCAGAAAAGAAATTCCTCCTATCACATAATAATCAAAACACCAAATGCACTAAGCAAAGAAAGATTATTAAGAGCAGTAAGGGAAAAATGTCAAGTAACATATAAAGGCAGGCCTATTAGAATTATACCATACTTCTCACCAGAGACTATGAAACCTAGAAGATCCTGGGCAGATGTCATACAGACCCTAAGAGAACAAAAATTCCAGTCAACCCAGGCTACTATACACAGCAAAACTCGCAATTACCATAGACAGAGAAACCAAGATATTCCATGACAAAAACTAAAATTACACAATATCTTTCCGTAAATCCAGCTCTGCACTACAAAGGATAATAGATGGTAAACACCAACACAAGGAGAGAAACTCTACCCTAGAAAAAGCAACAAAGTAATCTTTCAACAAACCCAAAAGAAGGTAGCCACACAAACAAATTTCACCTCTAACAACAAAAATAACAGGAAGTAACAATCACTTTTCCTTAATATCTCTTTAGCATCAATGAACTCAATCCCCGCCCAAAAAGACATAGACTAACACTGTATACATAAACAAGACCCAGCATTTTGCTGCATATACAAAATGTACCTCAGTTACAAAGACAGAAAGTACCTCAGAGTTAAAGATTGGAAAACAATTCTCCAAGCAAATGGTCCCAAGAAACAAGCTAGAGTAGCCATTCTAATATCAAATAAAATCAACTCTCAACCAGAAGTTATCAAAAGAGATAAGGAAGGACACTTCATACTGATCAAAGGAAAAATCTACCAAGATGAACTTTCAATTCTGAACATCTATGCTCCAAATGCAAGGGCAGCCACATTCATAAAAGAAACTTTACTAAAGCTCAACGCATACATTGCACACCACACAATAATAGTGGGAGGCTTCAACATCTCACTGTCAGCAATAGACAGATCATGGAAACAGAAACTAAACAGAGACACAGTGAAAATAACACAAGTTATGAAACAAATGGACCTAACAGATATTTAGAGAACATTTCATCCTAAAGTAAAAGAATATACCTTCTTCTCAGCACCTCATGGTACCTTCTCTAAAATTGACCATATAATTGGTCACAAAATAGGCCTTAACAGATACAAGAAGATTGAAATAATCCCATGCAGCCTATCAGATCACCACAGATTAAGGCTGGTCTTAAATACCACAAAAACAATGGAAAGCACACATACACATGGAAGCTGAACAATGCTCCACTCAATGATAACTTGGCCAAGGAAGAAATAAAGAGAGAAAGTAAAGGCTTTTTAGAATTTAATGAAAATGAAGACACATCATACCAAAACGTATGGGACACAATGAAAGCAATCCTAAGAGGAAAACTCATAGCTCTGAGTGCCGAACTGGAGAGAGCATACACTACCAGCTTGACAGCACACCTGAAAGCTCTAGAAAAAAAAGTAGCAAATATACCCAAGAGGAGTAGAAAGCAGGAAATCAACTCAGGGCTGAAATCAACCAAGTAGAAACAAAAAGAAATATACAAAGAATCAACAAAACCAGGAGCTGGTTCTTTGAAAAAATCAACAAGATAGACAAACCCTTAGCCAGACTAACCAGAGGGCACAGAGACAATATCCAAATTAATAAAATCAGAAATGAAAATGGTGACATAACAATGAAATACACCTAAAATAATTATTTTGTCTGTTGAATATTAACAGATGAAAATATTAAAATCACATTCTACAAACATCATGGAAATATTATTGATACTTTTCTCACTGTGCTTGAAATTAGCATTTTCTTAATGTTTAACTTCAAGAATTTTTGCTATTTAAAAATTTTTCAAATATACTTACTGATAAAATAATTTTTCTCCTAGGAACACTGATAATCTTTTTAATGTAAGCTGATTTTTAGACAAAGTACACAGATATATAGTGCATTTTAAATTCTCTCTCACTATGTCAGGTGGTATCATATATGGGCTTTTGAATATATTTCTTAATGATTCATTTTTAATATTTTATGCTCTTTTACTATGCTTAATTCCCAAAGAATATTTTGTATGTTTTGAAACAATTTAGTATTCAATGTTAGATAGAGGATCCTTAGTTATGAATAATATTAAATATTTATTAATAGTATTTTTAGGGTATGAAAGGATATGAATATAGAAGTTGAACAAATTTTGTATGTATTACTTGATTCTCAAAATACTCAATATTATTAATATGTTTGATGTATAAAATGCATTTAAATAATAAAAATCTAAGGAAAAAAAAGTCAGAGACAGCCCCCCCAGCACTGTTAGGGGTCCCACAAGAATACCAAACTACACAACTGTAACATATATGCAGAAGACCTAGGTCAGACCCATGTATACTCCCTGATTGTCACTTCAGTCTCTGTGGGCACCTATGGGCCCAGGCTAGTTGATTCTGTAGGCTTTCTTGTGGTATCTTTGACCCCTCTGACTTCTTCCCCTTCCACAGCATTCTCCAAGCTCTGCCTAATGTTTGGCCATGAGCCTCTGCATCTGCTTTCAGAAGTTGCTGAATGGAGCCTCTCTGATGGCAATAGGACTATGTTAGTATTATTCATAACTAAGGGTTGTTCTATAAGTAAAGGAGAATATCATTGGGCATCATTTCATTGACTTTTGTTGTTGTTGTTTTTTGGTCAGTTGTGTTTGTTTCTATCCTAGGTTGGGCTATTCAGCCCCTGGTTCCTGGCCATCCCATTCAGGGAGTGCCAGAGATGAGTTCCCCTCTCATGGCATGAGCCTCAAGTTGGACCAATCATTGATTGGAACTTGGTGACTGAATGTATCATTTTCCTTTGATCTTTGCAATTCCTTTTATCCAGAGATCACTTTTCATCACAGACCTGATGGTCGTTTTCCAAATATCACTGAGATTTGCTGAGCTAACTACAGTGGCTTATGTCTTTGTACTTCTTACTCCAGCAAAACTAATCCACAAGGAAGAGAAACACACTGAATAGCAAGTTCTGAAAAGCAAAACCAGTTTTCACAAGGCCTGCCTGAACTACCTCCAGTGCCAAAAAAATATTTGCACAGAGTCATTTGCGGGGGGGGGGGGGGGGGCATTTAATATAAAGGGATTGTGTTCGCAAAATCATTCTTTCTGTTGTTGCATTTGTTTTCATGAGACAAAGATCTTTCTTATGTAGAGTAGGCTGGCCTCAAAGTACCTCTTCCCTCGGCTTACCAAGTGCTGGGATAATAAATATGAGCCACCATATACCTACCTGATGAAAGTTGTCTTTAAAGTGATACTTTCATTATAGAGGCATTTCTTTCTTGGCCTTCTATTTTCTACTCTTAAAAAGAGAGCATATTATTTTTTATTTATTTTTTAATTTGATATTTTATTTATTTACATTTCAAATGTTATTCCCTTTCCCGGTTTCCCCTCTGCAAACCCCTTATCCCATCCCCCCTTACCCTGCTTCTATGAGGGTGCTCCCCCACCCACCTACGCACTCCCATTTCACCACCCTAACATTCCTCTACACTGGGGCATCAAACCTTCACAGGAACAAAGGCTTCCCCTCCCATTGATGCCAGATAAGGCCCCTTCAGCTCCTTTAGTCCTTCCCCTAACTCGTCCATTGGGGTCCCTGTGCTCAGTCCGATATTTGGCTGTGAGCAACCGTATCTATTTTGGTCAGGATCCTCTCAGAAGACAGCCATATCAGGCTCCTGTCAGCAAGCACCTCTTGGCATCCACAACAGTCTCTGGGTTTGGTATATGTATGTAGGATGGATCCCCAGGTGGGACAGTCTCTGGATGGTCTTTCCTTCACTCTCTGCTCCACTCTTTGTCCCTGTATTTCCTTTAGACAGGAGCAATTCTGGGTTAAAATTTCGGAGATGGTGGGTGGCTCCATTCCTCAACAGGGGTGGGGGAGCATGCTTAACCCCTGGATATGGTCTTTACAGGTTCTCCCTCCCCTTTATGGGCATTTCAGCTAATGTCATCCCTGGGAGGTCCTGGGAGGCTCTTGCTTTCCAGGAATCTTGGACTTCCTGATTGCTGCTATGCCCACTCCAGTGAAGTCTGCTTGACAGGCAGAGAGGCCTGGAAGCACTCACGAGGCAAAGAGTTCCAAGGAAACTATGCCTCCTGGAACCTTGGCATTTCCATAGCCTGTATACTCAAACCCTGTCCCCAAGTTAGTCTGGTATATGCTCTCTTTCAGTATTGTTTTATTAAAAGTGCCTTTAAAGATTGATTTTTGATATAGTTAAGATTCCACCAGTGTTCCAATGGCTTCTAGAAAATCCTTGAAGCAAAAGAACTTGAAATTCAGTAAGAAGGTTACCTATTCAGTAACATTCAAATTCACTTCTAGTAGAGACAATGAAACCAATTAGGCATTACAAAGAACAGGGCTAGAATAACTCAGGGCTACTCTGCATAGTGATTACTTAGGACAATAGCTGAGTCTCACCCAAACAATTGAATACACAATGGCCTAGGAAATAGGTAGGTTGACCATGAAAAAGAGTTAGTGGAAGGAAATTCCCCTGGGACAGGTTTCTTCACTAGGCCCAAAGGAATAGCATAATCAGGTATTTACTAAGAACCTCTGGTGGTGGGTTTAACAATAGACTAACATTACACCTGGCTTCATTTTAAGTGATAAACTTGGCCTGGTCCCCGCCATCTTTTGATGTATGCATTCCTTTTGTTTTGTGTCACTATAACTTGGTGAATGCGTCCACCTGGCTTTTCTTGTTTTGCTTCTGTATAAAAAAGTCCAGTTTTCCTTTGGACATTACATCCAGATCCAACACACTCTCATGTCTGCGTCTGTTTGTCACCCTACTCTCACCAACTCTATGTCCATCTAATTTCCACGGATTGAGGGGGACCCACTGAGCCCCACCCCCCATTGCTACACACCTCTGTTCAATTTCCTCCTCCATCTCTTCTCATACCTGATTCTTCCCCTCTTTTTCCCCTCCCCCTTCTTTCTCCCAAGTCCCTCCCACCCTCTACTTCCTTTGATTATATTGTTCCTCTTTCTAAGTAGGACTGAAGCATCCACTCTTTGGTCTTCCTTCCTCTTGAGCTTCATGTGGTCTATGAATTGCATCATGGATATTCCACAGAGAGCATGTTTTGAGCTCTGGAATATGTTACCTATATATATGTATTACAACATACCTGTGTTTAATAAGTAAGATGGCAGATAGAAGATTCACATGATCTTTATACTACTAGTTAATGGAAAACATCTTTTAAGTTTTCTGTTTGTCATATTTAAAAAATATAAAAATTGGGTATCTTTGATTGTGTGTGTGTGTCTGTGTATTCCAATACATTCAAAATATTATCCTTTTGACATTCAACCAATACAACATGATTTTTTTAAAGATAGGGTTTTATATAATCCAGGCTGGCTGAACTCCTGATCCTGGTGTCTTACTTCTAAAGTGCTAGGATTGCAAATGTGTGCCTTCATTCCTGGCTAACATAAAGTTATTTGTGGAAGAGGTCATAGATTGTATATGAAATCTTTGAAGGGCATGAACTTATTCTGATGTGCTTGATTAAATTCTAGAAAATGTAAAAAAAGAGAAGTCAGTTATTCAACGGGACATGCTTAAATTCATCCCCCTATAAATGTTATATTTATGAGCAGAACCTCCTGTTCCCTTTTAATGATTTGTTAAGTCCCAAAGCAGTATCGAGGTAAGCAATCAACTGCATCTCAGAAGCATGAGTAAAGCCCAGTGGAGAATAGATTAGTTCACATCATTATTGGAGGTATGGAGACCAGGACTCTCCAGTATTTCTTGCTACTTATCTCTTGAATCAATAGTTCTTTTCTATTTTTAATGTCTTGCTGCCATTAATCTCTTCTCCTGGCCATGTTTCTTGCTCAACCAAAAATTGTGGATGGATCCGATTGTTTTTTTTTTTCTAGGGCTTTTGCCCTCTGTAAGAGCAGATTGTATTTCATTTGGAGGGTAAGCCATGTCATGATTTAAAGTTTGGCAGTGTGTAATATTTTTAGACAAAAAGAAATATTAACTTTCCAGTTCATTGCATGGAGAATGGACCTGAATAGTAAGGTAGGATGTGGTGGCACATACCTGTAATTCAAACATTTTGGAGATAGAAGCAGAAATATCATGAGTTCAAGACTAGCCAAATAAAATAAAGTAAGCATCAACAGTAAAAACAAACAAACAAAAAATCCCACTAAACTTATACTCGTTATTGTGTTAGAAAATAGCAAATATGTAAACTTAACCATGTGAAGTATGTGGTTCAGTTATATTAAAGATGTTCACATCATCGTGCAACTTTATATGTCTCAGTGTACTGACATACACCCCAAGCGAGACAGGCCCAAATATGGTCAAGCCTCAGAGATTATTGGATCTGGATTCATAATTAGTGAGACCATAAAGAACTAGGGACCATGAACTCTATCTGGTATAATGGAGCATATACACCATTCTTTTTATCATCCTGAGGTTATAGGATGCTTTGTTATATTTTCTACATCACTGTCTGGGTGACAGAACCCTCTGTGCAAGGGTCGCACGGTTTCCACAGTCCCCTGTGTTTCTCATGTGTCACTAGCAGCTTGTACCTTCTTGCTTTCAGCCATCTGTAACATACATTTGATAGTGACAAAGGCTAAATATAGCCATCTAGCTTTTAAAACTTAGACCCCTGTGTTTCTCATGTGTCACTAGCAGTTTGTACCTTCTTGCTTTCAGCCATCTGTAACATACATTTGATAGTGACAAAGGCTAAATATAGCCATCTAGCTTTTAAAACTTAGACCATTGAGCTGAACCAAATCTTAGGATCACCTGTTCAGAAGGATTCACTAATATTTCTTAGGCACCATAATGCAGACGTTCACATCTCATTAGGCACCTATGTTAGGTTGTGACTCTCCCAAAACCAGCAATTTTCCCTGCTAGAATATATGCTGCCAGCAAAGTGAGCTGATCCAAATACTATATAGTCAACTGTACGAGTTTTAGGCTACAACTATTAATTTCAATCTGGTAGTCTCATAAATTGATTTGTTTTTAGAGATATTTTGAAAATGAAATAAACTTTTTTGTTTGTTTTTAGTTATCTAAGATTTTGGAGGGTAAGGTACAGGGTCTCATTTATCCTAAGCTGGCCTTGAACGCTGTAGAGAGCTCAGAGATGACCTCAAACTCCTGATCCTCCTGCCTCTGCTTCCCAAGTACTGGACTGAACCCAGGACTTCAGGCATGCTAGGTTAGCACTCTACCAAGAAGACTACATCTTCTGCATAGCTAGTAATTTTAATCAGCTTTTTTGTCTGGAAAAAAAAAAGTCTAAACTTAAAAGGGAAATTGTTTAATGATACAAGGAGTTCCTGAGTAGCTTATACTTCTATCTACCCAAATGTTAACACTATTTCCAAAATATTTTGTTGCCCCATAATAAAACCCTTTATCAATTAAGCAATCACTCTCCACTTGCCCTCTAGGCCCTTAGCAACCACCAGGTTACTTTTTGTGTCCACCATTTACCTTCCCTGGTTATTTCATAGAAATGGAAATATCCACAGTATGACTTTCGGAGTTTAGTTTTTTATTACTTTTTAGAACAAGGCTTACGTACAAAGAAATATACACTGGGTTTTCATTAAACTGGATTAGCTTCCCTCCCCCCTCTTCCCTCCCCAGCCATATGCCTGCCTGCCTGCCTGCCTTCTTTCCTTCCTTCCTTCCTTCCTTCCTTCCTTCCTTCCTTCCTTCCTTCCTTCCTTCCTTCCTTCCTTCCTTTCTAACAGGATCTAACTGTATAACCAAACTAGCTTTAAACTTCTGATCTTCCTGCTTCTGCATTCATAGTACTAGGATTACAAATATGTATCCTCACTTTTAATTGTACACACCAAGTACTTTTAATTGCAGTTATAGACTGAACACGGGGAGCATTTCAACATTTATTTTCCTCTGCTCCTATTTTACTCTCAAAACAGCATGGAAAGGATCTTGAAGTTTATTAAATTCAGTATTTCTTTTAAATCCAGTACCTCTTGGAGGAAAAGACTGTGTTATTCAACTGTCATTCACACAGCATGAGCTTATTTAGTAGTTTAACATGAGCATGAAGAAGAAAGTACCACAGCAAATAGAAGATAACCATAACAAATAGATACATCACCCTGGATACAGTACTTTATCTTGCCCTCAGTTTCTTCATCTAAAGCATAGCCAGATTGGATCCAGGACCTAAAAGCTACTGTAATGAAAACTGTATGATTTGACTCCCTAGAATGACAGAAGTCTATGATGATTCCAAAGAGCTACTTGCCCTTAGTGCTTTGTTCAGGTACAACTGATATTGAACCACTGAGAGTGTGGCCCTGGGGGTTACAGACTATAGATTACCATTAAGTGATGAAATCAAGATGGGCTTATAACAATCAGAATATTCACAACCAGAAGACACACGTGTTAGGAGAGAGAAATTATTCATCATTCAACATCAAATACACCCACCCCATACGGAAACTGGTAAAATGCCAACAAGAAATGTCAGCCAGAGCCCACTCCTGAGTCACGGCCTTCTTTGTTCTGACCAGTCACTGTGGGCCAAATGGCTACAGGATGTTTCTGGAAAGCAAAAGCATTTCAAGATGAAAGGATACCTAGCTGGCTGTGCCACACCGAACATTCTCTCTTGAACTTATTTTTATGTGTTATTCGTCTTTATTTGTGCCAATTTTTTTATTATAAAACTTTCAAGAACCACAAAATTAAAGGAATTTCACAGTGAATACTCACATACTCACCTTCTAGATTCCATTGGGACTATTCTTATACTATTTTCACTAATTGTTATTGTATGTATATATGTATGTATATGTACATAAATATTCCTAACTATAACCTGCTCAGTCTATAAGGTTATTGGCATGTATGTTTTCAGGGCTGACTATTTGGTATTGGATAACCAGCTGGTGTGCTCTGCCCTGAGGAAGACTACTCTTCCCACTCACAGAATCTCTCAGTTGCATGTAGCTCTTTGTGGAGGGTTGACCTGTGCACTTTGACATTTTAGAGTAATTACAGACAATTACAGACATCAGCATGCCCTGGAACTCACTTTGTAGACCAGGCTGGCCTCAAACTCAGAAATCTGCCTGCCTCTGCCTCTGGAGTGCTGGGATCAAAGGTGTGCGCCACCAAGCCCGGCGCTTATATATTTATTTTTTTAACAAAATTTACATACAGTGGAACACACAATTCTTCAAGTGTATATTTCTTGAGTTATAAGCAAAGCATACCAGTGGCAATTCCTGTCAAAGTAGTACATATCGCATTTAGTAATTTGATTTTAGATAAATGTATTTTGTTAAAAATAAAATAACATGACTCATTTTGAAGTAAAAAGCTGTAGTTATTTGCTTCTTCCTAAAGTGAACTACTTTTAATTTTTACAGGCTAATTTTAGTAATTTAAATATATATTATGCATGAAATGATATTACTGCTATTTCTTAAGACTTCTATTTTATAATTATCTTTTGGTTATTTTCTACAGACGAACAGGATTGAGTGGTCTCAACTCCCTAACCACAAATTTTAATATGTATAACACAGTTTCATTTAAATCAAGTTTCAGCACTTACATTAGCTATGAAAATATTATTCACAATAGATTTGTCTCTAAGAAGCTGTGAAAATGCCTTTGAATATGTTTGTTTGTTTGTTTGTTTGGTTGGTTGGTTGGTTGGTTTTTCGAGACAGGGTTTCTCTGTATAGCCCTGGCTATCCTGGAACTCACTTTGTACAGCAGGCTGGCCTCGAAGACATGGGCATTTGAGCAATTTGTCCACAGTTGGTGATGTGGTTCGGCGAGTTGGTCACTGGAGGAAGTAGGGGAGTCCCTTACTGGAGGAAGTAGGCAGGTTTTGAGAGGTCATTGCTTACTTCACATCCACTTCACTCTCTCTAGTTCATGTGTGCGTTTGCAGCTGTGATCTGTCTATCAGCTTCCTGATCTGGTTACCTACTGATGGCATCTCTCCCATCATTATGGACTGTCTCCTTGAACCTCAAGCCAGAACAGACTCTTTCATAGTTAAATCACTTTGGGTCAAGATGTCTTATCTCAACAATGGAAATGTAACTAACACAGTCACCCTGCCTTCACTTCCCTCAGTCCTGGGACCATAGGCCTGTGCCACCACTCCTGGTTCCCTGTAGTTTAACCCAACAGATACTGCCTCTGTTCCATCTTTAGAAACATCACTCCAAACTGTGCTATAGGCTCTCCTGGCTTGCAGCAGAGCAGTTCCCAGGGCTCTCCTTCATCTCTGGATCACACATCTTCCTGGTGGTATCTTCCTTCTTCTTGTCAGACTATACCCTGCAGTAGTTCCTTGAGGCTTTATGTGGAAGATAAACTTTACAAGATCTTACCTCTCTAGAAGTTGATTGTTTATTTGGCTGTGGCAGGTTCACCATTACTTTTTGTCAGAACTCTAAAGATGATGTCATTCTGTGGCTTAGCTTTCAGTAATGCCATATAAGACCATTCTGTTTCTTAATACTTTAATTTTGGAACATTCTCTGTATCCCAATGTTCTGAACATTTGTTTATAGCCTTTGGCATACCTGTTACATCTAGATACTGTATTCCTTTATTTCTCGGTGATGTTCTCTTATTTTATGTCTTTGATAAATTCCTCTGAAAGAACAGTATCTCTTTTCTATTTTTTGTAACTCCTATTGGCTGAATATCTAATTTCTAACTCAAAAAAACTCTAGTTTTATCTCCTTTTTGTCCCATGAATATATCTTACTAAATATTAAGTAGACTAAAATCATATTCATTGTTTTAAAATATCAATGATAACAGTATCACCATCAATTTTATGTATTCATTTTTTTTTAGATAGGCTCACGCTATTTTTCCCATGCTGGCCTCAAGATCATGATCATTCTACCTCATCCTCCTGAGTGCTGGGATTACAGGCATATACCATTGTACCCAGTTGTACCATCAACTTTGTTTATGTAGCACTTGGAGTTGAACTCAGAGCCTCATACATGCTAGGCAAGCCTTCTTTTTACTTTTTATTTTGAGACAGGGCCTCAGTAAATTACCCAGGCTATCCTTGAACTCATTCCATAGACTAGACAGGCTTGTAATTTATAATCCTCCTGCCTCAGTCTCCCAAGTAGGCAGAATTAGAGCCTGCACCAGCCCCTACTGCCATCACCATTGAAAGAGCATCATCAATTACTTACAAGCTCCTATGTCACCTTTCTAGATCCAATTTCCCTCCTTTCCCTCTTAGAGATTACCACTACATTGCATTTCATGTTTGCAGCATTTTTTTGTAGTTTTATTGCATGCTTCTGCACTTCTGAAGATAGCATTGTTGAGTTTTACTTTTTTTTCAATTTTATATGAATTAAATCATTCTGTATGGTTTCCAACACTTGCTTTTTTTTCTCGTTTTACAATAAACACCTGAGATTACCCTATGCTACCATATAATTTTTATTGTATGCACAGAACTTTTTCTGTATTAATTTATGAGCATTTGGAGTTGTCTGGTTTTTAAAAAAATATTGAAAGCACTGCTGTTCTGACAATTCATCAACAAATCTTCTAGCATATGCTAAGGAAAGGAATTGGTAAGTCATAAGGGGAGTGCATCTTTGATTGACTAGAGAAACAAAACTGTTCCTCAAAAAAGTAGTCATAATATCTCACTCCCCTGCCACTTAACATCCTTGCCAACACAACTTTATTGTTCATCAAAGGTGGGTGAAATGACCAACTGTGGCTTTGGTTTGCATTCCTCTGATTATTAGTCATACTTTAGGTCTATTGAAAGCTTATAAAACTATCCCTCCTTCTATTTAAGCCAGATAAGTCTCCCTGTATAATAAAGACTGACCTCAAACTAATCATCTTTCTGCCTCAAACTCCTGGAGGCTGGAATTATAGGCACATATCACCAGCTACAGCTAACTGATTTTGTGATTATAAATCTATCAACTTTTCTATTTCTTCTTGAATCAGACATTGTAAATTATGTATTTCTGGGGAGTGTCTTTTTTATTCACATTTCAAAATTTATCACCTGTAAGTAATTTAGAATATCATTTTTGTTACCTTTTAAAATCCCATACTATCTATGGTTACATTCTTGAAAAGGTTCATTCCTTTCATCTTTCTTTCTGATTGCTAATCTTTTGTTTTATTTTGTTTTGAGATGGGGTCTTATGTATCCCAGGTTGACCTTGAACTTGTGATGTTTCTGCTTCCACCTCCTGAGCTCTGAAATTATAGAGATATGCCATTATGCTCAGATCACTAATTGTATTTCATGTTTGTATAGTTCATTAGATCTTTCAAAGACAAAATTTAGTTTGATCAAAACTTCCCATCTCTGATTTCTATTTAATTATTTCACCATTATATTTTTGATTTCTTCCATTAAGATATTTTGGATTTGTTCTGTTCTTTTTTCACTAGTTAAGTTGGATACATTGCTCCTTGTTTTACAGATGAGCTCTACTAAATAATGATCAAATCAGAATACTAACCACATACAAACTATTCTATAATACAGACATAAAATATTTTACAGTTACATTTATGAAGTTAGCAGAACTTTTATATTAAAATCACTGGGTAGATGCTGATGGTGAAGTACTACAAGCCTTTTTCCTTCACAGACATGAAAGTGCAAAACAAAAAAAAATTCCAAAGCAGCATATAACAATGCAAAAACATGGCAAATGATCAGTAAAACAGGGTATAATTTGTTTGGAAAAAAATCAGCCAATATAATTTCCCATAATACCAAACTAAATGGGAAATAAAAGGGATATAGGGTGATCTTTACAGGTGCAATAAAACGTTTGTTAAGGAAATAATCCATTAATTATAAAACCTCTTAGCATCTTAAAAATGGAAGTTAATGTCCTTTGCCTAGTATAAAATAGCTACAAAACCTACATGAGAAATTCTATAACTAACACTGAAACATTGAAATTATTTTCACTTAAGATCAAGAAATTTAAGAGTGGCAGTTATAACTTCTTTTGAATACCCCACTCCACACCCCAGTGAGTGCCCCAAAAGACAAGGGTATGAGGATTTGAAAGAAAGAAACACAATTCTGTTATTCACTAATGATGTTATAATCCATACAGAAAATTTAAAAACCAATAGGATTCAGAAGTGTGTGTGTGTGTGTGTGTGTGTGTGTGTGTGTGTGTGTGTGCATAAAAATCAACCCACAGGAGGCAATTGCAATAGCAATCAGCAAACATGTAAAAGAATTATGGTTCCTAAAAGTACTACATAGTGTAAAATAAACATGACAAATGTTATGTCAGGAGACTTTATGAGAGAGTTAAATATTTGGCATTGTAAGTAAGCAAATCTGACTAAAGGGCTTGTAGTTGATCAACATATTCCTAAAGAAGGAGAACAAAGAGCAAGGACTGGACCATTAGTGAGAACTGCTTAAAGCTGATGGTAACTGATATCATGTGGTATACATCAAGGAAAGAGAGGATGCTCAAAGGACAAGTTTCTGTGGAAGGAGACCTGCTCACTATTGTCACATGGTCAAGAAAATACCTTTCCTTTGTGTTTCAGCCATTTTCTACCTGAGGATCTATTCTAATATAACTTTTATTATTTTAGTGGTCTCTCTGTGAAAATTAATATAAAGGTTGCATCAATATTTCAATTAAGACATTTATTTCCCTGTTGACAGATACAAGAACTTTGATGCTTTGAATTAATCACCATCTGCCTGACTTATGAACACTATTACTGGATATCATGGTTCTATTTTTTGGAAATCATATATTATGGGTTTTGTACTCATTATTTTAACTCGCATACATATTTACTACTTTATTTGTACTACTTATTTCTCCAGCCTGTCATCTGAGATCATATCTTTTCTGCCCATAGTACATTCTGTACAAGCCCTTTTATGGGGAACTGCCTTGGTGCCAAATTCTCGATATTTGGACATTTATTTTGCCTGAAGTCTTTTTGTTGAGGCTGAGAGGTGGGAGTGGATTCAATTAACCATGGTCTTTTAAATTCACAGGAAATTGGGAGCAATAAAATCAAGATGAGCCAGTTGTGGTTTCACATGCCAGTAGGATTTGCTGGAGGCAGAGGCAGGAGGATCACGAGTTCAAGGCCAGCCTGGGCTACATGTTGGGGGCTGGAGAGATGGCTCAGTGGTTAAGAGCACTGACTGCTCTTCCTAGAGGTCCTGAGTTCAATTCCCAGCAACCACATGGTGGCTTACAACCATCTGGTGTGTCTGAAGACAGCTACAGTGTACTTATGTATAATAAATCTTTTTTTTTTAAATCACGATGAAGTGAGGCTTTCATTACTATACCCTGTATGAATAATTTATCTATAAGTACAGACATGGAAACTCATCTGAGCTCGCTTTTATCTGAGCACAGCGCAGGCATTAATTGAGAAGAAGCCATTGCATTGCCCCTCATATGCCCCCATGGCAAGCCAGAAAGCCAGTGTAGCTGGGAAAAGGTTGCACTGTGCCAGTCACAAGGGAGTGAAGGACTGTTAGAATTACCAGTAGGGACAGACCCTATTGTACTTTACCTGGAAGGACAGACAAAATGGGGTTTCCCACCAACGCTAGTGGGGTTCTGCATCTCATATCTTTGGTTTCTCTCATTCAGCTGCTTAACACCAAGCCAGTGCAGACAGGCTCTGGAGAATAAAGCCACACAATATTTTCATAGTCTTCCTGATCTGGCATCTTGCCTTTGTCAACTTAGGCGGCTGCTGCCACCTAGCTTTAACTAGCAATCATCAGAAGATACAGACCACACAGTTGGCCTGAAGAAAATCAGTTATGGCAGAAAAGCAGTAGGAGCATAAAGACCACAAGCGATAAAATACACCTGTTCTAGCCTTTTTCATCTCAGTTGTCTCCATTTTTAAAAATTACATATACTAACTCCACAGTAGCACAAGGTCACTAGCAGAGTTCTTCAAACCAAAGTGGAGGACTAAGGCTTACCCAGATCAATGTGATTTCAAGATAATTTCTGCATCCATCCAATCAGTTATTAATGAAACCTAAAAGCTTTGTTTTCTGTTATTAAACTGCTTTACCAAGTAGAGATGAACGTGCATCAAGTGGGAATGTGTGTTAAATGTTGTAGATTGTGTCAATTTTACTACACATATTGGATTCTTACTTTTGGGGAAAGATATTAGTCTATAGAGATAAAGTACAAGCCACACATATGATCTTACTTTTTCTAGTTAGTACCTTATGAAAAGAAGAGAGGGTTAGAGATGTAGATCAGTGGTACAGCATTTGCCTGGCATGCATGAAATCCTGGATTCTTCCTTCAGCACCAAGAACAGACAGAGGATGGGAGTTTACTACTATATGTGTGTGTGTGTGTGTGTGTGTGTGTGTGTGTGTGTGTGTGTATACATATATATATGTGTGTGTGTGTGTGTGTGTGTGTGTATGTGTGTGTGTGTATATATATATATACACACATATATATGTATATATACACATATATAGTAGTATACTATATATAATTTAACCGAAATATGTACTTAATTTAAATATGTTATTAAGTACATTTTATTCAAATATTTTTAAATTTTAATTATAAATCTTGGTTTTAAAATATATTTGGCTTGCATATATACATAATGCTATTTCAACATAAGTCATTTTACTGCTGAGATACCTTAAAATTCATTATGTATTTTATTCCTGTGGTGCCTCTTAGTTTGAACTAGCCATATTTAAAGTGCTCATCAAGCATGATGAGCACTAGATGTGGCTAGATGTCTGCTGAAACACTACTCTGTATAGGACAGCTCTGAGGGGAGGCTGTAGAAACTTACAGGATTAAAAATATCCCAGACAAATCATACTTGGACAAATATATTTGGAAAATAATGCTTTACAAAATTTTGGCCAGGAGCTAGGAATAACAGCTCCTAGGTAAAATCCTGACTTTAGACCCCCAGCACACCAACATAGACATAAGGCATGTGCTTGTAATCCCAGTTTTGGGGACAGAGAGGCAGGAGGACCCCAGCGGCTTTCTGTCCAGCCAGTATAGCTGAAACAGGGAACCCCCAAGTCCCAGACTTAGAAAGAGGCAAAATCATAAGGTGGAGAATGAGAAAGATACCCACAAGTCATTCTCTGGGCTTCACATGTGCACATACAAGTGAGCACAAACATATACATGCATACACACACAAACATATACCATATATACACACACAAAGATGTACATGCATACACACACAAACATATACCATATATACACACACAAAGATATACATGCATACACACACAAACATATACCATATATACACACACAAACATATACATGCATACACACACAAACATATACATGCATACACACACAAACATATACCATATACACACACAAACATATACATGCATACACACACAAACATATACCATATATACACATAAAATAAATGGTTGGACAGTAAACACTGAAATTTTGAACTACCCTGACAGTTTCATAGATGTGTGATGTTGGTGTAGAAGTGGACTTATATGTCACAGTCACCCTTCTACACGTGAGAAAACAGTAATCGATTTGCCGTTTACATTCTCTGCTAGAACTAGACTTCAAAGCCCTAAATGTCCATTTAATTCTTGCCTTTGTAGAGGTCCTTAGACTGTCTGGATTTTAGAAAAAATTATCAAATGTATCAACCTGATATACCTATCTTCTATCTCAATCCACACTGGAAAATTCTGAGGAAATAAAATACTGAAAATGAAAAAGAATGAATTAATATATAGCAACTAAGCTTGCATTATAATGTGTGTTACTTATATTATGTTGCTCTTCTCAATGAGTTTGTAAAATCACACCCATTCTAATGCTGATGGGGAAAGTTCATAATGGTTTATTGGTTGGCAGAAGGCTGGAGACAGAGCAAGTTGCTATGTCAGATCCTTCACAGATCATTCTGTCTCTACATGCTGCTTCCAGGCAAGGACTGGACATCTCAAGTGTGTACCAGATGTGGCATGTGAACATGCCGCTGCTGTCATAGACCTTCCTGTGTGTGGAAACATTTCTCCTCCACAGCCCACCTCCTCAGAGTGGTTAGCATTCTTTCTCCAGCCTTCCTGTGGACATAGTATTTTAGTTCTCCCAGACATCAAAGGAAGGATGAAAAAATTATTCTGCCTTTTTAATTACCTTTTTTTCACTTTTTTATTAGATATGTTCTTAATTTACACTTCAAATGCTATCCCAAAAGTTCCCTATACCCTCCCCACACCCTGCTCCCCTACCCACCCACTTCGACTTCTTGGCTTTTTAGTTCCCCTGTATTGTGGCATATAAAGTTTGCAATACCAAGGGGCCTCTCTTCCCAATGATGGCTGACTAGGCCATCTTCTGCTACATATGCAGCTAGAGACACGAGCTCTGGGGGTTCTGGTTAGTTCATATTGTTGTTCCACCTATAGGGTTGCAGACTACTTCAGCTCCTTAGGTACTTTCTCTAACTCCTCCACTGGGGGCCCTGTGTTCCATCATATAGATGACTGTGAGCATCCACTTCTGTATTTGCCAGGCACTGGCATAGCCTCATACGAGACAGCTATATCAGGGTCCCTTCAGCAAACTCTTGCTGGCATATGCAATAGTGTCTGGGTTTGGTGACTGATTATGGGATGGATCCCCAGGTTGGGTAGTCTCTCGTTAGTCCATCCTTTCATCTTAGCTCCAAACTTTGTCTCTGTAACTCCTTTTATGGGTATTTTGTTCCCTATTCTAAGGAGGAATGAAGTATCCACACGCTGGTCTTCCTTCTTCTTGATTTTCTTGTGTTTTGCAAATTGTATCTTGGGTATTCTAAGATTCTGTGCTAATATCCACTTACTAGTGAATGCATATCTACTGACTTCTTATTGTGATAAAATGCCTGACAAAAAGTGACTGAAGAGAATAAAGGTTTATTTTGGCTCACAGTTCAAGGGTATAGAGTCTACTGTAGAAGGAACAGTATGGCCACTGGTCAGCTTGTATCTGTAGTTAGGAAACAACAGAGTAGACAGGAAGGAACCAGCATAGAAAACCTTAAGTCCTAGTCCTAGAGACCTACTTCCTCCATTAAGACTCTACCTCTCAAAGGTTTCACAACCTTCCCAAACAGCACTATGAGCTGGGGACCAGGTATTCAAACACTTGAGCCTGTGGGGACATTTTTCATTCAAACTACAACACTACCATTCAACTACTTACCTAGCCACATCATCTCTCCATACGACTTTAAACTCTTGTGGTAGGATTCACTGGTTCTGGGTTCAAATCACATCTGGGAAAGAGTTCTTAGACAAAGACCATTCATTAAGTAGATTTAGAAATCACATCTGGGCAAACCTTGGGTACAAACTCTGCAGCCAGTCCCACAACACCAAGAGAAGCTCCACTCCCAGGCACTCTAACAAACCCAAGATCCGAGGTGCCCTAAGCAGACCTTGAGTGCAAACTCTGCAGCCAGTCCCCAAAAACCCAGAGGAAGCTCCACTCCCAGGTGCTCTAACACTTCCAGGATCATAGGATCAGAGGTGAGGAGGACACAACATTTGCTCCAACACCAGAAGTATCTAGGACCAGAAGGACCCAGGCACCCAGGAACTCCACCCAACCAATGATACTGGTTCCTTCCATCTGGGCCGGTGCCCAGAGAAGACTTTGGGCACAAACTCCATAGCCATTTCCACAACACCCAGAAGAAGCTCCATTCTGAGGCGCCCTAACATGTCCAGGACCACAGAATTACAGGATCACAGAATCCCAGGAGCTTGGTAACACCAGGATCTCAGGGCCCCAGAGGCAGCTTGACTCCCAAGAGTTCTGACACAACAAGGATCACAGGAAGGACAGGCTCCAGTCAGATATAGCAAGGGGAGGTAGCACTAGAGATAATCAGATGGCAGGAGGCAAGTGTAAGAACATAAGCAACAGAAACCAAGGTTACTTGGCATTATCAGAACCCAATTCTCCCACCAGAGCAAGTCCTGGATACCCCAACACACCAGAAAAGCAAGATTTGGATCTAAAATCACTTATGATAATGATAGAGGACATTAAGAAAGAGATAAACAACTCCCTTCAAGAAATACAGGAGAACACAGGTGAACAGCTAGAAGCCCTTAAAGAGGAAACACAAAAATCCCTTAAAGAACTATAGGAAAACACAATCAAACAGGCAAAGGAAATGAACAAAACCATCCAAAATCTAAAAATGAAAATAGAAACAATAAAGAAATCACAAAGGAAGACAACCCTGAAGTTAGAAAACCTAGGAAAGAGATCAGGAGTCATAGATGTGAGCGTCAGCAACAGAATACAAGAGATAGAAGAGAGAATCTCAGGTGCAGAAGATACCATAGAAAACATTGACACAAGAGTCAAAGAAAATGCAAAAAGTACCTAACCCAAAAAAATCCAGAAAATCCAGGACACAATGAGAAGGTGAAACAACAGAAAGCACACTTACACACGGAAGCTGAACAACTCTCTCTACTCAATAATAACTTGGTCAAGGAAGAAATAAAGAAAGAAATTAAAGACTTTTTAGAATTTAATGAAAATGAAGACAAATCATTCCAAAATGTATGGGACACAATGAAAGCAGTCTAAGAGCAATAGTAACTTGGTCAAGGAAGAAATAAAGAAATTAAAGACTTTTTAGAATTTAATGAAAATGAAGACAAATCATACCAAAATGTATGGGGCACAATGAAAGCAGTCCTAAGAGGAAAACTCATAGCTCTGAGTGCCTCTAAAAAGAAACTGGAGAAAACATACAGTAGCAGCTTAACAGCACACCTGAAAGCTCTAGAACAAAAAGAAGTAAATATACCCAAGAGGAGTAGACTATCTAAACAGTCCCATAACCTCCAAAGAAAGAGAAGTAGTTATTAAAAGCCTCCCAACCAAAAAAGCCCAGGGAGAGATGGTTTTAGTGCAGAAT
Organism: Mus minutoides; assembly: GCA_902729485.2. NCBI lineage: Eukaryota > Metazoa > Chordata > Mammalia > Rodentia > Muridae > Mus > Mus minutoides. The sequence goes on from LR753307.1 coordinate 4,466,680, forward strand.
TCTACCAAAGAAGAGTGAATACCAGTATTCCTCAAACAATTCCACAAAATAGAAACAGAAGGAACACTACCTAATTCATTTTATAAGGCAACAATTACCTGATACCTAAACCATACAAAAACTCAATAAAGAAAGAAAACTTCAGACCAATTTTACTTATGAACATCAACACAAAAATACTTAATAAAATTCTTACAAACTGTATCCAGGAACACATCAAAAACATCATTCATCACAATAAAGGAGTCTTCATCCCAAGGATGCAGGAATGGCTCAATATATGAAAATTCATCAACGTAATCCACCATATAAACAAACTGAAAGGAAATCCCATGATCATCTCATTAAATTCTGAAAAGGCCTTTAACAAAATCCAACACTCCTTCATGTTGAAAGTCTTGGAGAGACCAGGAACTCAAGGTACATACCTAAACATAATAAACCAAGCCAATATCCAATATCAAATCAAATGGAGAGAAACTTGAAGCAATTCCACTAAAATAGGGGACAAGATAAGGCTGCCCACTCTCTCCCTATCAATTCAATGTAGTACTTGAAGTTCTAGCTAGAACAATAAGACAGCAAAAGGAGATCAAAGGGATACAAATTGTAAAGAAAGCAGTCAAGATATCACTATTTCCAAATGATATGATAGTATACATAAGTGACCCCCAAAATTCTACCAGAGAACTCCTAGAGCTGATAAACAACTTCAGCAAAGTGGCTGGATATAAAATTAACTCTGACAAATCAGTACCCTTCCTTTATACAAATGATAAATGGGCTGGGAAAGAAATTAGGGAAACAACACCCTTCACACTAGTCACAAATAATATAAAATATCTTTCTGTAACAATAACCAAGCAAGTGAAAAATCTGTATGACAAGAACTTCAAGTCCCTGAAGAAAGAAATCAAAGAAGATAACAGAAGATGGATGGAAAGATCTTCTATGCTCATGAATAGATAGGATTAACATAGTGAAAATGGCCATCTTACCAAAAGCAATCTACAGATTCAATACAGTCCTCATCAAAATTCCAACACATTTTGTACAGACTTTGAAAGAACAATTCTTAACTTCCTATGGAAAATAAAAAAACTCAGGATAGCCAAATACAATTCTGAACAATAAAACTTCAGGAGGGACAAATGGGACCTCATAAAGTTGCAAAGCTTCTGTAAAACAAAAGATACTGTCAACAGGACAAAAGGGCCACCAACAGATTGGGAAAGGATCTTTACCAATCCTAAATCAGATAGGGGACTGATATCCAATATATATAAAGAACTCAAGAAGCTGGACACCAGAAAATCAAATATCCCCATTAAAAAGTGGGGCACAGAGTTAAACAAAGAATTCTCAACTGAGGAATACCGAATGGCTGAGAAGCACTTGAAAAAATGCTCAACATCCTTAATCATCAGGGAAATGCAGATCAAAACAACCCTGAGATTCTACCTCACACCAGTAAGAATGGCTAAGATCAAAAATTCAGGNCCTAGTTGGCCATCAGTGGGAAGAGAGGCCCCTTGGTTATGCAGACTTTATAAGCCCCAATACAGGGGAACGCAGGGGCCAAGGGGTGGGAGCGGATGGGTAGGGGAGCAGGGCCGGGAGGGGGGAGGGTATAGGGAACTTTCTGGATAACACTTGAAATGTAAATGAAGAAAATATCTAATAAAAGTTGAAAAAAAAAAAACTTCAGGAGGAATCACTATCCCTGATCGCAAGCTATACTACAGAGCAATAGTGATTTAAAAATAAAAACCTGCATTACCTGGTATTGGTACAGAAACAGACAGGTTGATAAATTTAATAGAATCAGAAATAAACCCACAGACCTATAGACACTTGATTTTTGACAAAGAGGCCAAAGACATACAATGGAAAAGAAGAAAGCATCTCCAACAAATGGTGCTGGTCTAACTGAAGGTCAGCATGTAAAAGAATGCAAATAGATTCATTCTTATCTCCTTGTACAAAACTCAAGTCCAAGTGGATCATGGACCTCAACATAAAACCAGATATACAAAATTCTAATAAAAGACAAAGTAGGAAATAGACTTCAATGCATTGGCACAGGGGAAATTTTCCTGAACAGAACACCAATGGCTCAGTCTCTAAGATCAGCAGTTGATAAATGGGATCTCGTGAAACTAAAATCTTTCTATAAGGCAATAGACATTGTCAATAGGACAAAACAGCAGCCTACAGATTGGAAAAAGATTTTCACTAACCCTACATCCAACAGAGGGCTGGTATCAAAAACGTGTAAAGGACTCAAGAAGTTAGACTATAACAAACCAAATAACCCAATTAAAAATGGGGTACAGAGCTAAACAGAGAATTCTCAACAGAGGAATCTTGACTGACCGAGATCACTTAAAGAAATGTTCAACATCTTTAGTCATTGGAGAAATGCAAATTAAAACAGCCCTGAGATTCTACCTAAAACCAGGCAGAATGGGTTTTTTTTTTTTTCACATATTTTTTTTCAACTTTTATTAGATATTTTCTTCATTTACATTTCAAGTGTTATCCAGAAAGTTCCCTATATCCTCCCCCCTCCCGGCCCTGCTACCCTACCCACCCACTCCCACCCCCTGGCCCCGGCGTTCCCCTGTATTGGGGCAAATAAAGTCTGCATAACCAAGGGGCCTCTCTTCCCACTGATGGCCAACTAGGC
>LR754253.1:7169-60002 GCA_902729485.2 Mus minutoides
TCAGGCATGGTGATTCCACCAGAGGTTCTTTTATTGTTGAGAAGAGTTTTCGCTAGTCTAGGTTTTTTGTTATTCCAGATGAACTTGCTAATTGTCTTTTCTAGATCCTTGAAGAATTGAGTTGGAATTTTGATGGGGATTGCATTGAATCTGTAGATAGCTTTTGGCACGATAGCCATTTTTACTATATTGATTCTACATGGGAGATCCTTCCATCTTCTGAGATCTTCCTCAATTTATTTCTTCAGAGACTTGAAGTTCTTGTCATACAAATCTTTCACTTCCTTCCTAAGAGTCACACCAAGATATTTGATATTGTTAGTGACTATTGTGAAGGGTGATATTTCCCTGACCTCTTTCTCAGCCAGTTCATCCTTTGTATAGAGAAAGGCCATTGATTTTTTTGAGTTAATTCTATATCCAGCTACTGCACTAAAGTTGTTATTAAGGTATAGGAGTTCTCCGGTGGAGTTTTTGGGGTCACTTATATATACTATCATATCATCTGCAAATAGTGATAATTTGAGTTCTTCCTTTCCAATTTGTATCCCCTTGACCTCCTTTTGTGGTCGAATCACTCTGGCTAGGACTTCAAGTACTATATTGAATAGGTAGGGAGAAAGTGGGCAGCCTTGTCTGGTCCCTGATTTTAGTGGGATTGCTTCAAGTTTCTCTCCATTTAGTTTGATGTTGGCCACTGGTTTGCTGTAGATTGCTTTTATCATGTTTAGGTAAGGGCCTTGAATTCCTGATCTTTCCAAGACCTTTATCATGAATGGGTGTTGGATTTTGTCAAATGCTTTCTCAGCATCTAAGGAGATGATCATGTGGTTTTTAACTTCCCCATTTCTTCTGTATAAAAGTCTAATGCTCAATTTAACAAATTACACTCAGATATTACACACTCCCTTGTGTGTCGTGTCTGTTTGTCACTCGCCGAATCTTTGCCCACTTCCTCAAGAGAACTTGACCCACGCAGGCAGGGGACTCAGAGGGCCTGTGGCAGGAAGGATTCTTTTACTTTTAATTGCATTTATTTTTCCATATATAAAATTTTATTTTAAATAGCTGTATATTCACAGGAAATTGCTATGATAGAACACAGATATTCTGTATACCCATCATGCAGTTTTCAGCAAAGATTATTATGTAAGCAACTATAGTACACTATTAAAACTAGGCAATTGACAATGATACTGTGGTTTCTTCTATTCCTATATCATATCGTCATGTATGCAGGTTTGAATAACTCCATCACTAATCATAACTAGATCGTCTTCTTTGCCAAAAAACCAAATATCTTTGGAAATGCAGGTACATATTTCCCCCAGTGTCTTTCTTTCCTTGCAGCTATTTGTTGTAGTGATTTAGGGGAGGGCAGGACATAATTTTATCTGTCCCATAAAATACTTAGTAAGAAGAGTGTGATCATCTCTTTTGTACTTAACTACTTCTAATAATAAAGGATTTTTTAAAGGGATTTTGCAAATAGGCTATATACTTGAGTCAGACAAAAGGGGTCTCAATCTTTTGCATGGTGTTCAAAATAGCAAAGGTTAGAATAATAATTCAGTAGTCATACTCCACTTTTGCTGCCGTAAACTCAGCAGGGTCTTTTTCTATAACAAATCAGATGAAAGTTGTACTCCCACTGTGTAAGAGAAATAGATTTTCATAAGGCCTTACCTAGAGTGTGCTAACAGAACTATTTGATTTAGAGTAATTCTGGATTTCTCTGTATGCTTTATATTTTTATCTTTCCTCACAATGGTCTCATTTGGGAATTAAAATGAAAATTACTTTGGTTAAACCTGGTTTGCACTTATTAACTTTTGGTACTTATAATTTTACTAAGGTTTGAGATTTAGACACTGCTCCCACTGTTATATGCACACAAGATTGTTGTTTACCTGAAAATGATCTCAGATTTTCACCCCATATAGCCTATTTGCCCCTAGAGAAAATGTGAGCAAAGTTTCTCATGCATGATGTTTATGGAGCTCTGGACAGCTGCTCTCTTTCAGAAACTAAAAACACCCTGAAATTATGTCACCAGAAGCAGTTCAATTGCCAGTGGACCAGCTGCCGTTTTGTGTAGACAGATTTATCAAAGGGTTGAATGCTGAGAATAAACCCAAGTATAGGGACATTGCAATTATGAATTCCAAATGAAAGAATTCACATCCAAAGATATTATCACAACAGAATGCATCTGAATCTGTATCCTCTGATCCCCTAAAATTAAATGTCTTTAGAGACCAGATAGGCAATTTATCTGCAGGGTCAGCATTTAAAAAAATATTGAACATTCCTGTTTTTTTTAAAGCTACAAATGCATAAGAACACACACACACACACACACACACACACACACACGGTGGTGGGGGGGGGGGCTTGGAAGGCTCAGAGGATTGCTTGAAGATAGATGCAAAATACATGTAAGAAAAAAAAGTGTCATCAAAAAACCAAAAGTTACTGTCTTGTTTTATTTCTGATACTAGCCATTACTGAGAAGTATTCTAAAATAGTGTGGGTTCATTCCTAGTTGTTATGTGGGTGTATTAAATGGGGATTAGCTCACAAAACATCTCCAATAATATACCATTGAATATTGGAGTGGAAATTTGGCATATTTTACTGCACTTTTGCAGAATTAACAATTTTTATATGTGACATTAATCTCTCAGTTCAAAAATAAACAGGGATGCTTTGATTACTTAAGTCTATTGGGACACGTTAATTCAAATAATAACAGCTTCCCATTAAAATGTTATTATAGTTTTATTGAATTTGTCCTTTTTCCACTTCTTTCTTGGGTGGTTTATATTTTCACAAATCTTACAATTTTCTGGTTTCTTTTAAGTAAAGTTCAAGTAAAGGTAATTATTATTTTATCTGCACATCCCTTGGCAATTGGTTTTGTTGATTTTCCCCTGCTCATCATAAGGTTGATTTCATGTTCTTCATCTTTTTTTCTTTCTCCTTCTGTTCACACTCCACACCAGTAACAGTCTTCTGCTTTCATTAAACATGAGTGTAAAAACAAAGAAATGAAAATAAGAAAGAAACTCAAGAATAATTATATCACCATGACCATATTTTAAATGTTTCTTTTGCTCTAAATAAATACAATGCTATGCAACATTTATTATGTCAGACCTTTGATTGGAAAAAATGATATGGACCAAAGGGGGTCTCACCACCCAATGGCATACATGATCCCATAATAGAAAATTTGTTGAGTCTGCCCAAGTCAGCTTGTGGACTGCAAATGGTGATTGCGCAAACTGCTGAGCAACACAGCTTCTGGGACAGACCCAGCTTTGGGCTCTAAACATCCAGGCACCCTCCCAGCCTGAGGAGAGGTCTCCGCCTGGGAAGGCTTTCTCTGTTGGAACTTGTGAGAGAGCCATCTTGGGTCCCAGGTCACTCAGAGACCAGTCTGCACAGGTCAGCTCACAGACTGCAAACAGTGACTGAGCAGACCTCAGAAGCAACACAGCTTCTGGGTTAGGCCCAGTTTGGGGCACTAGACATCCTGGCACCTTCCCTGCCTGAGAAGAGGTGTCTGTCCAGGAGGGCTTTGCCTGCTAGAGCTCAGTAGGGAGTGAACCTGGGTCCTGGGTCCCTCAGAGACCAGTCTGCTCAGGTTAGCCTGTGGACTGCAAAGGGTGAGTGCGCAAACTGCTGAGCAACACAGCTTCTGGGACAGAGCCAGCTTTGGGCTCTAAACATCTGAGCAACCTCCCCACCTGTGGAGAGGGGTCCACCCTCCCAGGAGGGTTTTCCCTGCTGGAATTTGCGAGGGAGCCATTCTGCATTCCAGATCATTCAGAGACCAGTCTGAGCAGGTCAGTTCACAGACTGCAAACAGTACCAGAGCAGACCTCAGAAGCAACACAGCTTCTGGGATAGGCCCAGTTTTGGGCACCAGACATCCTGGCACTTTCCCTGTCTGAGAAGAGGTGTTCGCCTGGGAGGGCTTTGCCTGCTGGAGCTCAGGAGGGAGCAAACCTGGGTCCTGAGACCCTCAGAGACCAGTTTGCTCAGGTCAGCTCTCAGACTGCAAAGTGTCCCACAGAGACCAGTCTGTGCAGGTGAAACTGCGGACTACAGAAGCCACACAGCTTCTGGGACAGGCAGAAGCAACACAGCTTCTGGGACAGACCCGGTTTCAGGCTCCAGACATCTGGGCACCTTCCCGGCCTGAGGAGAAGTGTCTGCCCAGGAGGATCTTGCCTGCCTGAGCTCATGAGGGAGCCAACTTGGGTCCTGGATCCCTCAGAGACCAGTCTATGCAGGTGAGTGTGCAGACCACAGAGGCAACACATCTTCTAGGACAGGCCCTATATAGGGTCTGCAACTTTACCCCAGAGGCAGGTCTGAACACCAAAACTCCATGCACCTTCCCTGCAAGAGGAAAGCTTGCCTGCAGAGACTACTCTGACCACTGAGACTCAGGAGAGAGCTGGGCTCCCAGGACTGCTGACAGAGGCCAACAGAATCATAGGAGAAACAAGCTCTAACCAGAGACAACTATAACAACCAACTTCAGAGATTACCAGATGACAAAAGGCAAACGTAAGAATCTTAATAACAGAAACCAAGACCACTCTCCTGCATCAGAACCCAGCACTCCCACCTCAGCCAGTCCTGGATACCCCAACACATCTGAAAAGCAAGACTCAGACTTAAAATCATATCTCATGGTGCTGGTAGAGGACATAAAGAAGGACATTAAGAAGGACATTAATAACTCACTTAAAGAAATACAGGACAACACTGCTAAATAGGTAAAAGTCCTTAAAGAGGAAACACAAAAATCTATTAAAGAACTACGGGAAAACACAACCAAACAGGTAATGGAATTGAACAAAACCATACAGGACCTAAAAAGGGAAATAGAAATAATAAAGAAAACCCAAAGTGAGACAACTTTGGAGATAGAAACACTAGGGAAGAAATCAGGAACCATAGATGTGAGAGCATCAGCAACATAATACAAGAGATGGAAGAGAGAATCTCAGGTGTAGAAGATTCCATAGAGAACATGGGTACAACAATCAAAGAAAATGCAAAATGCAAAAAGATCCTAACTCAAAACATCCAGGAAATCCAGGACACAATGAGAAGACCAAACCTATGGATCATATGAGTAGATGAAAAAGAAGATTTTCAACTTAAAGGGCCAGCAAATATCTTCAACAAAATAATAGAAGAAAACTTCCCAAACCTAAAGAAAGAGATGCCCATGAACATACAAGAAGTCTACAGAACTCCAAATAGACTGGACGAGAAAAGAAAATCTTCCAGACATATAATAATCAGAACAACAAATGCACTAAATAAAGATAGAATATTAAAAGCAATAAGGGAAAAAGGTCAAGTAACATATAAAGGCAGGCCTAATAGAATTACACCAGACTTCTCACCAGAGACTATGAAAGCCAGAGATCCTATACAGATGTTATACAGACCTAAAGAGAACACAAATGCCAACCCAGGATACTATATCCAGCAAAACTCTCAATTACCATAGTTGGAGGAATCAAAGTATTCCATAAAAAAACCAAATTCACACAATATCTTTCCACAAATCCAGCCCTTCAAAGGATAATGACAAGAAAACACCAAAACAAGGACAGAAACTACACCCTAGAAAAATCTAAAAAGTAATCCTTCAACAATCCTAAAAGAAGACAGCCCCAAGAACAGAATCCCAACTTTAACAACAAAAATAACAAGAAGCAACAACTACTTTTTAAAAATTTTTTCTCTTAACATCAATGGACTCAATTCCCCAATAAAAAAGACATAGACTAATAGACTGGCTGCACAAACAGGACCCAACGTTTTGCTGCTTACAGGAAAACCACCTAAGGGAAAAACACAGACCCTACCTTGGGGTGAAAGGCTGGAAAACAATTTTCCAAGCAAATGGACCAAAGAAAAAAGCTGGAGTAGCCACTCTAATATCGAATAAAATTGACTTTCAACCTAAAGTTATAAAAAAAGACAAGGCGGGACACTTCATACTCATCAAAGGTAAAATCAACCAAGATGAACTCTCAATTCTGAATATCTATGCTCCGAATACAAGGGCAGCCACATTCATTAAAGAAATTGTAGTAAAGCTCAAAGCACACATTGCATACCACACCATAGTAGTGGGCTACTTTAACTCCCTACTTTCACCAATAGAAAGATCCTGGAAACAGAAACTAAACAGAGACACACGGACACTAACAGAATTTATGAAACAAATGGATTTAATAGATATCTACAGATAGATATCTACAGATAATAGATATCTACAAAAGGATATACCTTCTTTTCAGCACCACATGGTACCTCCTCCAAAATTGACCATATGATTGGTCACAAAACAGGCCTCCACAGATACATAAATATTGAAATTATCCCATGCATCCTATCTGACCAACATGGACTAAGGCTGATTTTCAATAACAACATAAATAATAGAAAGCAAACATGCTCATGGAAACTGAACAATGCTCTACAAAATGATTCCTTGGTCAAGGATGAAATAAAGAAAGAAATTAAAGACTTTCTAGAGTTTAATGAAAATGAAGCCACAACATACCCAAACTTATGGGACACAATGAAGGCAGTCCTAAGAGGAAAACTCATTGCCCTGAGTGCCTCCAAAGGAAACTAGAGAGAGCAAACACTAGTAGCCTGACAGCACACCTAGAAGCTCTAGAACTAAAGGAAGCAAATTCACCCAAGAGGAGTGGACTGCAGGGAATAATCAAACTCGGCCGAAATCAACAAAGTAAAAACAAAAAGAACTATTCAAAGAATCAGCCCAACCAGGAGCTGGTTCTTTGAGAAAATAAACAAGATAGATAAACCCTTAGCCAGACTCACTAGAGGGCACAGGGACAGTATCTTAATTAACAAAATCAGAAATGAAAAAGGAGACATAACAATGGAACCTGAGGAAATTCAAAACATCATCAGATCCTATTACAAAAGGCGATACTCAACAAAACTAGAAAACCTGGATGAAATGGACAACTTACTAGACAGATACCAGGTACAAAATTTAAGCCAGGATCACATTAACGATCTAAACAGTCCCAATTCAATTAAAGTAATAGAAGCATTCATCAATAGTCTTCCAACCAAAAAAAGCCCAGGACTAGATGGATTCAGTGCAGAGTTCTATCAGACCTTCAAAGAAGACCTAATTCCAACTCTCCTCAAAAGATTCCACAAAATAGAAACAGAAGGTACTCTTCCCAATTCATTCTATGAAGCCACAATTACTCTGATAACTAAACCACACAAAGAAACTAAACCAACAAAGAAAGAGAACTTCAGATCAATTTCCATCATGAATATCAATGCAAAAATACTCAATAAACTCCTTGCAAATCGAAACAAAAAACACATCAAAATGATCATCCATCCTGACTAAGTAGGCTTCATTCGAGGAATGCAGAGATGGTTTAATATATGGAAATCCATCAACGTGATCCACTATATAAACAAACTCAAAGACCAAAAGCACATGATCATCTCCTTAGCTGCTGAGAAAGCATTTGACACAATCCAACACCCTTTCATGATAACAGTCTTGGAAAGATCAAGAATTCAAGGCCCATACCTAAACATAATAAAAGCAATATACAACAAACCAGTAGCAAACATAAAAGTAAATGGAGAGAAACTCAAAGCAATCCCACTAAAATCAGGGACTAGACAAGGCTGCCCACTTTCTCCCTATCTATTCAATATAGTACTTGAAGTCCTAGCCAGAGCAATTCGACAACAAAAGGAGATCAAGGGGATAAAAATTGGAAAGGAAGAAGTTAAAATATCACTGTTTGCAGATGATATGATAGTATATATAAGGGACCCAAAAAATTCCACCAGAGAACTTCTAAACCTGATAAACAGCTTCAGTGCAGTAGCTGGATATAAAATTAACTCAAACAAATCTGTGACCTTTCTCTACACAAAGAATAAAAGGGATGAGAAAGAAATTAGGGAAACAAAACCCTTCTCAATAGTCACAAATAATATAAAATACCTTGGTGTGACTCTAACTAAGGAAGTGAGAGATCTGTATGACAAGAACTTCATGTCCCTAAAGAAAGAAATAGAAGAAGATCTCAGAAGATGGAAAGATCTCCCATGCTCATAGATTGGCAGGATTAATATAGTCAAAATGGCTATCCTGCTGAAAGCAATCTACAGATTCAATGCAATCCCCATCAAAATTCCAACTCGATTCTTCACTGAGATAGAAAGGGCAATTTGCAAATTCATCTGGAATAATAATAAACCTAGGATAGCAAAAATATTCTCAACATTAAAAGAACCTCTGGTGGAATCACCATGCCTGACATTAAGTTGTACTACAGAGTTATTGTGATAAAACCTGCATGGTACTGGTACATGGTACTGGTACTGGTACAGTGACAGACAGAATTGAAGACCCAGAAATGAATCCAACACACCTATGGTCACTTGATCTTTGACAAGGGAGCTAAAACCATTCAGTGGAAAAAGGACAGCATTTTCAACAAATGCTGTTGGCACAACTGGAGGTTATCATGCGGAAGAATGCGAATTGATACATTCTTTTCTCCTTGTACAAAGCTGAAGTCTAAGTGGATCAAAGACCTCCACATAAAACCAGAGACACTGAAATTTATAGAGGAGAAAGTGTGAAAAAGGCTCGAAGATATGGGCACAGGGGAAAATTTCCTAAACAGAACAGCAATGGCTAGAGATGTAAGATCAAAAATTGACAAATGGGACCTTATAAAACTGCCAAGGTTCTGTAAGGAAAAAGACACTGTCAGCAAGACAAAAAGGACACCAACAGATTGGGAAAGTTTTTTTACCAATCCTAAATCTGATAGGGGACTAATATCCAATATATACAAAGAGATCAAGAAGCTGGACTCCAATAAAACGTATAACCCCATTAAAAATGGGGTGCAGAGCTAACCAAATTCTCAACTGAGGAATTCCGAATGGCTGAGAAACACCTGAAAAAATGTTCATCATCCTTAATCATCAGGGAAATGCAAATCAAAACAACACTGAGATTCCACCTCACACCAGTCAGAATGGCTAAGATCAAAAATTCAGGTGACAGCAGATGCTGGCGAGGATGTGGAGAAAGAGGAACACTCCTCCATTGTTGGTGGGATTGCATGCTGGTACAACCATTCTGGAAATCAGTCTGGTGGTTCCTCAGAAAATTGTACATAGTACTACTGGTAGATCCAGCAATACCTCTCCTGGACATACACACAGAAGATGCTCCAACTGGTAATAAGGACACATGCTCCACTAGGTTCATGCCTGCCTTATTTATAATATCCTGAAGCTGGAAAAAACCCAGATGTCCCTCAACAGAGGAATGGATACAGAAAATGTGGTATATTTACACGATGTAGTACTATTCTGCTATTTAAAAAATGAATTTATGAAATTCTTGGGCAAATGGATATATCTGGAGGATATCATCCTTAGTGAGGTAACCCAATCACAAAAGAAGTCATTGTATATGCACTCACTGATAAGTGGATATTAGCCTAGAAACTTAGAATATCCAAGATACAATTTGCAAAACACAAGAAAATCAAGAAGAAGGAAGACCAGCGTGTTGATACTTCATTCCTCCTTTGAATAGGAAACAAAATATCCATGAAAAGAATTACAGAGACAAAGTTTGAAGCTAAGATGAAAGGATAGACCAGAGACTACCCCACCAGGTGATCCATCCCATAATCAGTCACCAAACTCAGACACTTTTGCATAGGACAGCAAGAGTTTGCTGAAGGGAACCTGATGTAGCTGTCTTGTATGAGGCTATGCCAGTGCCTGTCAAATACAGAAGTTGATGCTCACAGTCATCTATATGATGGAACACAGGACCCACAATGGAGAAGCTAGAGATAGAACCCCAGGAGCTGAAGTGGTCTGCAAACCTATAAGAGGAACAACAATATGAAGTAACCAGAACCCCCATTGCTTGTGTCTCTAGCTGCATATGTAGCAGAGCCAAGGCCAAGAAGTGGATTTGGTTGGGCAGGGGAGCAGGGCTGGGGGAGGGGAGAGGGAACTTTCGGGATAGCATTTGAAATGTAAATTAAGAAAATATCGAATTAAAAAATTGCAAAAAAAAACCCCAAGAAAATCTGTTACTCTTTAATACTTTTTAAACTCTCATTTCTCAGGGGTCTACTATGAAAATGCTCCTATAAGAGAATTTAGGATTTCTGAAATTTCTTTTCCCTTAGTTGTCAGAAATTATATCAGCCCAAGAAACTCATGATATTATATTCCTACTACCATAGCATAGGAGGAACGTTTTATCAATTTCTTGCTCTATATCTGTAAATATATTTTTATTTCTAATTATCTGCTATTAAATGTGAAGAAAACTCATTTACTCTTAACTTTACTCTAAAACCTACCACTAACAACATAAGGCACAGTAGTTTCACCCTCTTCAAACTCACTTGCACCTCACCATTCCACTTTACATTTTCTTTAGTTTAAAGGCTATTACTGGCATTTTACTTAAGACTCAATGTTCAGATAAATACTTAAGAATAAAAATATTTCAATATGTGAAATTATTTCTTTTATAAAAGTTAATGTGTACTATGCAATAGTTTTATATTTATGCATTTAATACTATATTTATTTTATGTCTTTTTAACTTGAAGGGAGTATTTGGATCACAGCTCAAATTAATGAGGTCTATCATGGCAGGAAAAGCATAACACTAGGAGTTGTTGGACCATGGTTCTGTCCAGGAAACAAAGGATATGTCAGTGTTTGGAAGGCTTTCTCCTTTCACATCCTTCTATTCAGTCCGACATCATCCCATTGTATAATACTGCTCACATTCAGAACACGTCTAACAACCTGTGTTATTATTATCAGTTTGTGGGAAGTAAAAAATAGCCTAGCTTGTTTAGTCTGGGTTGTTTGCAGTTTGGCATGGGGCAGCTTTGGCCAGCAGCTTGATTAGATGTAACCCATTCCTGGAACTGGAGGCTTCATCTGATGATGAGAGATGTTCAGTTGGAACTTGGTCTCCTTTGTTACTTGGAGATTCAATTTATATCACCCTCATATATGTGTATGATTTAGTAAGTGTCCTCTGTGAAACACCTTCATACAGTTCCTACACTGGCCTTTAGTTTTAACTGTCGATTCCAGTACTCCTTCCTTCACCCAACTCTTCACTTGCTGTATAATTTGATCCTTCCATCACACCTAACTCACTCATCCATAACTATCTTTTCAATTTCATCTTCCTAAGAAGATCCATCCCTCACCGTATTCCCTCATCATATACTAAACCTCATGGATATACAGATTATAGCCTGCATTTTAAAAACTGAACAGCTAACCTCTCTATATAAGCTAATGTATACCACGTTTGTCTTTTGGAGTCTGAATTACCTCACTCAGAATGGTTCTTTCTAATTTCACTCACTTTACCTGTGAATCTCATGATTTAATTTTTTAACTGCTTAATAATATACCACTGTGTAAATCTAACACTTTTTAAACTAATTTATCCACTTCCAATCATCTAAGTTGTTTCTAATTCCTGGCTGTTATGTATAGCAGCACTGAAAATCACTGAGCAAATGTCTCTGTAGTAGGACCTTTAAGAATATCCCAGTAGTATAGCAGGATTGTAAGGTAGATCTATTTCCAGATTTCTGAGGAACTGATACTAATATTCATAGTTCTATATAAGTATGTATTCACACTAGCAATAAATAACTGTTTCCATTATTCTACATCTTTGCCAACATGAGCTTCATTTGTTTTTTTTTGTTTTTTTTTTCAATTTTTATTAGATATTTTCTTAATTTACATTTCAAATGCTATTCCGAAAGTCCCCTCCCCCTCCCCCCTCCCTGCTCCCCTGCCCACCCACTCCCACTTCTTGGCCCTGGCGTTCCCCTGTATTGGGGCATATAAAGTTTGCAGTACCAAGGGGCCTCTCCTCCCAATGATGGCCGACTAGGCCATCTTCTGCTACATATGGAGCTAGAGACATGACGTCTGGGGGTTCTGGTTAGTTCATATTGTTGTTCCTCTTCTAGGGTTGCAGACCCCTTCAGCTCCTGGGGTTCTATCTCTAGCTTCTCTGTTGTGGGCCCTGTGCTCCCTCTTATGGATGACTGTGAGCATCCACTTCTGTGGGAGTCAGTTATATCAGGGTCCCTTCAGTAAACACTTGCTGTCCTATGCAATAGTGTCTGAGTTTAGTGACTGATTATGGGATGGATCCCCAGTGGGTTAGTCTCTGTATGGTCCATCCTTTCATCTTAGCTCTAAACTTTGTCTCTGTAACTCCTTTCATGGGTACTTTGTTTCCTATTCACAGGAGGAATGAAGTATCCACACGCTGATCGTCCTTCTTGATTTTCTTGTGTTTTGCAGATTGTATCTTGGGTATTCTAAGTTTCTGGGTTAATATCCATTTATCAGTGAGCACATTTCCAATGACTTCTTTTGTGATTGGGTTACCTCACTAAGGATTATGTCCTCCAGATTCATCCATTTGCCCAAGAATTTCATAAATTCATTTTTTAAATAGCAGAATAGTACTCCATTGTGTAAATGTACCACATTTTCTGTATCCATTCCTCTGTTGAGGGACATCTGGGTTCTTTCCACCTTCTGGCTATTATAAATAAGGCTGCTATGAATTTAGTGGAACATGTGTCCTTTTTACCAGTTGGAACATCTTCTGGGTATATTTGTTTTATTGATCTTTGCCATTCAGACTTGTGTAAGATGCAATCTCAAAGTAGATTTGATTTGCATTTTCCTCATGATTAAGGTGTTCAGCATTTAAGTGTTTTCTGTCCAGTTGAGGTTCCACATTTCATATTTCTGTCTATACCTCTACCCCATCTTTTAATTGGGTTATGTATTTATTTTTTGATGTCCAGGTTTTTTAAGTATATTATACATTTTAGATATTAGCTCTCTACAGGGTGTATCATTGATTTTAAAAAAAAATTCCTGTTTGGTAGGCTGTTGCTTAGTCCTTTGTTTTATACAATTTTTAAGTTTCATGAAGTCCCTTTAATTGTTAATCTTAGTGCTTGTGCTAACTGTGCTCTGTTCAGAAATTCTTTTCGTTTGAAAATAAGTTCAAGACTATTCTCCACTTTCTCCTCTATCAAATTTAGTTTATATGGCATTATGTTGAGGTCTTTGGCTCATTTTCAGAAGAGATTTTTGCATGGTGATACGTATGGATCTATCTGAACTCTTTCACAATGAGGTTTTCTTGTTTCTATTAATATTTCCTTGGCTTGGGGCAAGCTATCACATTTTCTTTAACACTATTTATTATATTTACCTAATTATTACAAAGTTCTTATCTAGCTACTCCAGCACATGTTTAATATTGATTATATTTATTTATTTGAAATTTGAAAAAAAAGTTACTTTGCTTACTTAGTTTGTCTTGCAAAATTCACAATTGAATGGCAGGTGACTTATATATAGAAAAGGGAGGGTAGGAGAAATAAAATTTGCATCTTTCAAAAGACATATGAGTTCTTAGTTTAGTTATGAAGTAGACTAAGATTTTGTACACTGGACATATAGCAATTGCACTGTTTTAAGGTGAGGACCCTGGGCTATTGTATAGCTTTTCTCAAAGCTAGTGCACCTTCCCTAGCTTTCTGATATCCTCACATCCCTGTTTCAAGTAAGAATTTCTTCCCATAATTTTCTCAGTTTCAAAAGACAGGGAAATACTTCAGTCCATGAAGATGTGACCAAATCCTTGCTGCAAACATCCTTTCATCCATCCTGTGGAACTTTTCAGTATCCCTACCATCTAGAAAATTACTGCTTCTGTGTGTGTGTGTGTGTGTGTGTGTGTGTGTGTGTGTGTGTGTGTGTGTTTTAAATGCTTATACATAGAAGCCATTCTCTAATTGAAAACTTAGTGTCCAGAGCTGCTGGGAAGCCAGCCCACATCTGTTCCTCTCTGCCACCCACTAGCTGTCAGAAACACTCTATACTAGGTAACCCACAACCTCCATACTTCTCTAATACCTAGAACACCAACAAAACTCAAGGAAAGCAACACCGTTCCAACAAAATCAAGACCAGATAGTAACACCTAGAATCACATTTATTCTAAATCCAAACACTTAAATACCAGCGTAAAAACACAATCAATAATAGCTAGAACAATATGCTTCCACTAGAGCCCAGCAGTCTTACACAGGTTAAAAGGCACAGAAAACTATTTTCAACAAAATTATAGAAGAAAGTTTCCCTAACTTAAAGAAAGGGATGCCTATCAGAGTATAAGAATCATACAGAACATCAAAAAGAGAAGACGAGAAAAGAAATTCCACACCTCACATAATAATCAAATGCTAAATGTACAGAATAGAGAGAGAATAATAAGAGCAAAGGGGGAAAAGACCAGTAACAGATAAAGGGAGATCTATTAGCCAAATATATGGCTTTTAAATAGCAACTCTAGAAGCCAAAAGGGTCTGGATAGATGACATGAAGTAGTTCTTTCCATGGGTATTTTGTTCCCTCTTCTAAGAAGGATTGAAATATCCACACTTTGGTCTTCCATCTTCTTGAGTTTCATGTGGTTTGTGAACTGTATCTTGGGTATTCCAAGCCTCTGGGTTAATATCCACTTACCAGTAAGTGCATATCATGTGTGTTCTTTTGTGATTGGGTTACCTCACTCAGGTTGATACCCTCCAGATCCATCCATTTGCCTAAGAATTTCATAAATGCAGTGTTTTTAATATCTGAGTAATACTCTATTGCATAAATGTACCACACTTTCTGTATCCATTCCTTTGTTGAGGGACATCTGGGTTCTTTCTAACTTCTGGCTATTATAAATAAGGCTGCTATGAACATAGTGGAGCATGTGTCCTTATTAACTGTTGGAGCATCTTCTGGATATATGCCTAGGAGTGGTATTGCTGGGTCCTCAGTTAATACTATGTCCAATTTTCTGAGGCACCGCCAGAATGATTTCCAGAGTGGTTGTATCAGCTTGCAATCCCACCAGCAATAGAGGAGTGTTCCTCTTTCTCCACATCCTTCCCAGCATCTTCTGTCACCTGAATTTTTGATCTTAGCCATTCTGACCGGAGTGAGGTGAAATCTCAGGGTTGTTTAGATTCGCATTTCCTGATGACTAAGGATGTTGAACATTTTTTAGGTGCTTCTCAGCCATTCAGTATTCCTCAGTTGAGAATTCTTTGTTTAGCTCTGCACCCCATTTTTAATAGGGTTATTTGTTTCTGTTCAGTCTAACTTCTTGAGTTCTTTGTATATATTGTATATTAGCCCTCTATCAGATTCAGGATTGGTAAAGATCTTTTCCCAATCTGTTGGTTGCAGTTTTGTCTTATTGACAGTGTCCTTTGCCTTACAGAAGCTTTGCAATTTTATGAGGTCCCATTTGTCAATTATTGGTAGATATCTTGCCAAAAGCAATCTACAAATCCAATGCAATCCCCATCAAAATTCTAACTCAATTCTTCAGAGTTAGTAAGAGCAACTTGGAAATTCATCTGGAATAACAAAAAACCTAGGATAGAAAAAACTATTCTCAACACTAAAACAACTTCCAGTGGAATCACCATCCCTGTCCTCAAGCTGTACTACAGAGCAATTGAGATAACAAACAAACAAAGAAACAAACAAACACTGCATGGTATGGTTAAAGTGACAGGCAGGTAGGTCAATGGAATAGGATTGACCCAGAAATGAACCCACACACCTATGGTCACATGATCTTTGACAAAGGAGCTAAAACCATCCAGAGGAAAAAAGACAGCATTTTCAACAAATGGTGCTGGCACACCTGGCAGTTGCATGTAGAAGAATGCGAATCTATTCATTCTGTTTGTTTGTTTGTTTGTTTGTTTGTTTGTTTTTGTTTTTGTTTTTCGAGACAGGGTTTCTCTGTATAGCCCTGGCTTTCATGGAACTCACTTTGTAGACCAGGCTGGCCTTGAACTCAGAAATCTGCCTGCCTCTGCCTCCCAAGTGCTGGGATTAAAGGTGTGCGCCACCATTCTTATTTCCTTGTACAAAGCTCAAGTCCAAGTGTATCAAGGACCTCCACATAAAACCAAAGACACTGAAACTTATAGAGGAGAAAGTGAGGAAGAGCCTTGAGCATGTGGTCACAGGGGAAAAATTCCTGAACAGAACACCAATGGCTGGGGATGAAGCTAATCTTCTAGAGACTTGATGTCCCAAGAAAGATGGGGAGTGTCAGGAGCCATCATAGGACAAGCTAATAACTAGCAGATGATCTTCATGAGATGATCTGCTTCAGATTATAATAATCCAGGACAGATTTTCTGCCATGGAAAAAGCTCAGGAGAAAATCATTTTAGGAAAAAATCCCTGCTATTAATATGCCTTTCCTACTATTATTGAACATATATGACAATCACTAGGCATTAGCCCACCCTTTTGAGAAGATTTTTGAAGATGTACTATCTTGACCTGATAAATAAATGACTTCTCAATACTTTCTGATGATCCTATAAGAATTCCTAAAATTATATCTGTATTTATTAAGCTATTTTATAGTGGGACTGCTATAAGGTCACTTCTGATAATAAAAACTGCATTGAGAACTCTGTCATTCTCTTATGTGTCACCAGTTAATTGCTTCTAAATAGTAACTGGACTTTCCACTACTCAGAGCACATTCCAAAAGGTTGTAAAAAGGGAATTAATGATTTCATTATATGTCTAAGATAGAAGATAAAATATTGACTGGATTTATCTATACAGAACATTACTAATAGCAGTTATAATTTTTAACTCTTGATGAACCTGTGACAGGTGATAAATAATTAGTCATAATCGATATGCATGTAAACATTCTCTGTCACAAATTTCTATTTCAAATTATGATTTGAATTTATGTGTAAATTTGAGATGAACTTTTTAACATGTGATCATGTACTCTAAAAGATGTATAAGTGCTGAGGACAAAGAGAAGAGTTAGAACTGCGCTGAGGAGAATATTTTAGACAGAATACTTCTTAATCATTTCTGAATAGAACGTTTTAGAACAGAACTGAGGATATATATATATATATATATATATATATATATATATATATATATATTTAAGTCAGGACACACGAGAACTTTTTAGACAAAACTGAACTGAGGAATAACTTAGAAGTAAAGGCATAGCATAGGGAGAAAAGGCTTTGAGAGTAAGAGCATTATTGTGACATCATTGCAGAAGGAAAGAGCAAGATTAGGGGAAGGCAGAGTGGAATAACTTTGAAACTATAGGTAACATTAAAAAAAAGAGCAATATGCAATATCCAGAGGGAAAGAGAATAAAAAGAAGCTTCAGAGAGCAGGAACAGGCAGCGTTCTTCTTTCCATAGGACAGAACATGTCTTTTCTTAATAATAAGGCAGGTTTAGTCTTATTAAAAGGAAACAAACTTCTTGGCTTTAATTCATTTAGCATTAAAAGGATAGAAGCTTT
Organism: Mus minutoides; assembly: GCA_902729485.2. Classification (NCBI taxonomy): domain Eukaryota; kingdom Metazoa; phylum Chordata; class Mammalia; order Rodentia; family Muridae; genus Mus; species Mus minutoides. The sequence continues at coordinate 24,726 of LR754253.1, forward strand.
TTCTTTCTCTATGCAATAAAGATTGGAGCTCATTTTTCACCCAGAATGAATTCTTTCTGCACTGGTGCTTGGTCTTTTGCTCCAAATGCATATAAATGTGTGTGTAAATATGTAATTGTGAGAATGTATGCAAAATAGACCCAACTGATTTGAATGGAAATGTATAAGTGCGCATGTGTGAATCTATATTTGAATTTATGTGAGTTTATATATATTTGCTTATGTAAGATTTTTTTTTTTCTTCTAAGAGTGTTACTCTCTTCTCCTGGTTCAACTGAATGTTATTGCTCTGAACTCCCCACTAACCTGATAAACAAGAGGCATTTGGAAAAAATTCTCTAGCAACTAATCCTTTACTTAATCTCCTCTGTTTTAGGATGAGGGGCTAAATGCTAGAGACTGCAGCTTCTGGCCTCAGAGGAACATAGAAGGCTGGTCAGCTACAGTAGCAATTAACTTAGACTTAGATAAGTCAACTTTTAATCACTATACAGCAACTCTAAATATCTCCTAAGAGAAAACCTTACCCTCCACTGATGATCTTCCCCATCTGCTGCCTCAAGAAGAACCAATAAGGAAGAAGATGCCACCAGGACTATCCCCCAGAATGGTGGGGGGTTGAGGAGGGTGGTTAGTAGAGGAGGTTGCTGGGGTGGGGGAAGAACTATCTCAGAGGCAAAGGGAAAGGGGATGGGGTGAAGAACTTTAGGAAGGGGAACTGGAAATGAGGGCAACATTTAAATGTAAATAAATAAAATAATTTAATAAAAATAAAAAATAAAAATTTAAATCAAGATATATATATATATATATATATATATATATATATATATATATGTGTGTGTGTGTGTGTGTGTGTGTGTGTGTGTGCATGTATAATTTATTCATTTCAAAAGGGCATCCTTTCAAATATCCTATTCTTTTATACTTATTCATAGTTCCTGAACTATACAATAGCCTACTTAGACTTATTGATATAACTTAACTGTAATTTATAATCCACCTTTATCCAGAACCTCTCTGACTAGCCTCCCTATTCTCTGATTACCTTCATTCTTCTTATAATTTCTATGAGAATCAACATTGTTGCAGGATTTCACTTTTTCCTGTGCATGGGTAGTGTTACATTATATGTATGTATGTATGTTATTCATTCATTTATAGTAATAAGTCTAATTTCCAAGAAAAGTAGCCTTGTTGAATTCACACTGAGATTTATATCACTTTAAGCATAACTAAATTCTGAATAGCATATTTTATATTTAATATAGCTGAATGTCTTTGAATTACATGAAATATGCAATAGATATAGAAGCTTATAAATTGATGCTCATGAACACATAGAAGATTCATAACATTTTGAAAATGGAAGTATATATTTGCAGATATGCTTAGAAAATTTCCAATGACTAGATCATGGTTAACTTGATAACTTTACTTTATATACATGTTGTATATGTAATATTTGGAAGAAGAAGGAGCATCAGCAGGAGGAGTAGAAAATTGAAAGAAGAAAGAAAAAAAGAAAGGAAGAAAGAAAGAAAGGAAGAAAGAAAGGAAGAAAGGAAGGAAGGAAGGAAGAAAGGAAGAAAGGAAGAAAGGAAGAAAGGAAGAAAGGGAATCAGCAAAAATACATGTACCTAAGAACGACTGATTCTCCCTCTCTTGGCAGCCATTACTTGTTTGTTGTGCTTTGTTTTGGACTGGAGCCTTGTGAGATTTCTCCAAACCACATTGAAATACAGAATGTTTTTGATATTATGTAGGTCTTGTTTATATGAACACATTTAAAAAATATAATGGATGCTTTATATAGCATTAAGAGATTAATATAAAACCATAATATTTGAAAATTGGCACTATCATTTATGCAAATAGCAAAGTATACTATCTTCTCCAAAGGAAGCGCATATTACATTTTCACATGTATATATACATATACATATACATATACATATACATGTATATATTATATATATTATGCAATATTTTTATATTTCTTAGGATAGAGTTTCTTCAACTTTGATTTTCAATTATTCTTAGTTTTTCTAGACAAATGATGTTTAATGAGATTTAACTACTATTGTCTTGCTCAAGATAGTAAATGCCTCTTTTTTTATCAATGGATTTCCTTGTAATGGCAATTTTATACCTTTCCTGTATAAATAACATCACCAAAGTCAGGAAGAACTGGAAAGGGGATAACATTTGAAATGTAAACAAATAAAATGTCCAATTAAAAAAAAAAAAAAGAACATAACAGTAAAATGACTCCTAATACCCTTCTTCTGAACTCATAGTTCAGTATCTTGCTCAGGCATCATCAGAGGAACTTTTTCCTGCAGCATGTGGGAACAAATACAGAGACTTACAGACAGAAATTATGCAGAGTAAGAGACCTTGGAACACACAGACCTAACCAGGATATCTTCAACAAATCCCTCTGTTAGAGCTCAGGGAAGCCTGTGAAAGAGGAAGCAGAAAGATTATAAGAGCCAGAGAGGATGCAGGACACCAAGGAAGCAACAAGATCAACACAGGTCTGAATTCACAGAGACTGTGGCAGTATTTACATGACCTATACAGGTCCTTTGCATATCCAGTATGACTTCTAATTTAGTGGATTTGGGGGATTAGTGACTGCTCAAATGAATGAGTTTCTGTGTCTCTCTATATATAAAAAAATGGTTCCTACAGAAAAGTGTTTGTATTTGTTCCTTTTCATTGCTCTTTCTTTCACTTCTTTTTGCTCTTTTTCCCTCCCCTTCTCTCCCCTTTCTGTTTTACTCTGTCTAGTTCTTTATTTCTTCTGACATACACACATACTTTTTCTTTGTGGTAATCTGAAATAATTAGCAGAAGAATTACATGGCTTAATTAGATATTATGCATTCTCAGTATTACTCACAAGTTTTTGTCTTGGATAATATTCAATGAATTCAGGACTGAAAAATGACCTCTCTTACAATATATTCCAGAATAAAAATATGAATCCAACTCTGATATGTGAAAAAGTGACTGATTATATGAACAGTTCAATTATGTAAAGTTTCATCAATACAAAATTTAACCAAGACAAAGAATACTGATGAATCGAGCAATAAGTTGAAAAACAGGTAGAGTAAGTAAGACCAAGACTTTAAAAGTAAGAAAGCGGGGGCTGGCGAGATGGCTCAGTGATTAAGAGCGCCCACTGCTCTTCCGAAGGTCCCGAGTTCAAATCCCAGCAACCACATGGTGGCTCACAACCATCCTTAATGAAACCTGATGCCCTCTTCTGAAGTATCTGAGGACAGCTACAGTGTACTTACATATAATAAATAAATCTTAAAAAAAAAAAAGTAAGAAAGCACTTCTGTGAGTAAAACTTGTTAGGCAAGAGAGGAAGGCATTATTCTCCAACATTTTGTTTCATATCAAAGAGAAACAGCTTTGCAGAACAGATTTCTCTGAGTTCACACTCAAAATTTAACACTATAGAAGCTATTATTTCTATATTCCCTTAAAAATCCTCATATCAGTTTTGCTTTAAACTACAACGTTTGGAGATATAATCAAATATCTTTGAATCTCTCATCTGTTTCCCCTTGAAAAAGAGGTTCTGACTATTGGTGATGAATTAATGAATAGCATTCTAATGTGATATCAGGAAAAAAAGGGTCTCCTGGTCAAATAAGATGAAGACCCATTTTCATTAATGCACTCTAATTCCTTTGTGTTCAGTAACCTCTGCCATTACTGCACTTTCCAAACAACAGACAACATACAAAACAACAGACAACATACAAAACAACAGACAACATACAAACATCCATTAATCATCTGAAAAGGGGAACTGGAAACATCAAACCCTTAACCAAGAAACTGCAAATGATACCTGATAGGAAGGGAGAAATTTGTTTTGTTTTGTTTTGTTTTGTTTTGTTTTGTTTTGTTTTGTTTTGTTTTGTTTTCCAGTGCCTGGGAGTTGTTGGCCTCATGTTTATGCACTTTTTATTTTGTTCTGGTATTTCTTTTGTTTCATTTTTCTTTGTTTTGGTTTTGGGTTTTGAAGGATTTTGAGGGAAAGAGAAGATGCAGATAAGTGACTAGGGAGGTAGGGAGAATTGGGGAGGAGTTAAGGAGGGAAAAGAATGTGATTGATATTTATTATATAAAATAGTAAGAAAGGAAAATAAGATCAAAGTATATTATATATATATATATAGAGAGAGAGAGAGAGAGAGAAATGTCATAATGAAACATATTACACGGTATAATAAATTTTTAAAAAACTGACATAGTAAGCACTTTAATTAGATCATATGTGAGGCATTGCCATATTAATATTAAATTTGTTTGGCTCTGGAAATGATTAGTGAAGATAGTTTTGGAAGACTAGCTTGAACTTATATTGATAGATTACAGAGATGTTTTATGGACAAAAAAGATCATTTTCAAAACATGTACAAATATATATCAAATAATTGGATTTATAAAAACACAAAATTATGAACTATATATAAACCGATAATATAAATATTAAGTGTAATAAAGAAAAATGACTATCAAAATCAGTACAGCTATTATTTCCATAGTTGTGGTATAGTTGCTATATAGTATTTAATGAGACTGACTTTTTATCATCCAAGTGAGTTTTGAATTAGCAAATATTTATTTTCTTCAAACCAATATTTCTTTTTCTTAACTTTTTATTGATTTTTTTGTGAGTTTGACATCTTGTTCTTCAGTCCCACCCATCCCTTTGTATTTGCCTTTACAATTTTCCAGCAAAATAAAAAATATAAACAAAAGAAACAAAATAAGGCGTAGCAAACATCTCATCATGGGAGCTGTAATAATTCACACTGTGTCCTACACTCTGTCCACATATTTTCATTTAGAGATGTTCATTGCAATGATTCACTGATTTGGTTGGAGGTCTCTGGCTTCTTTGATATCATCAATATTGGATACTCACCAAGGCTCATCATGGTTATCCTGTTGTTGCTCTGTATCTTGGAGATCCTGCACCTTTAGATAAGCAAGACTGGATCTTTCACATGCTCCATAATCAAAGATGATGTATATTTTGGGGTGGGACAACTCAGAGCCCTGGATTTGGGCCTGGGTGATAGCTAAACTGGTCATTTTATTGTCTGCCTCCTCTCCCTTATCCACACCACCAGGGCGAGCTCATCAGCACTTCTCTGGATAGGTTATCCAATACCACCAATGAGCTATATTTCAATAAGTATGCTCTTATAATTTTCCGAAATGTTCACAAATAGTACATATAGAAAATGACCTAATGACAGCCTTGTTTATTCACTAATTATGAAATGTTTTTTTTCTTTGATCTTTGTTCTTTTACTTTGTAAGCAACAATTATTGAAAACTTCAAAAAAAAAGCATCATTTTCTGATTTCATGTATACTATATACCTGAAATAATGGACTTTTGGAAAACCTAACTACAATGGCATTATCAGTAAACAAAATAGTGGTGATTTCTCAATATCATACATGGTATAATCCACAAATAAACTAAAACTCGCTTTTTAATAATTGTGTTGTTTAAATTGGATCCCTCACCCCCAGTACATCAACTCACTTCAGGGCTAGGCATATCCTCTCCCACTGAGGCCAGATAGGCATCACAGTCAGAGGAACAGGATCCTCAGGCAGGCAAGAGATTAAGTAACATCCCCTGTTCCAATTGTTGGGGGATCCACACGAAGACCAAGCTACAAATATGTAACATATGAGTGGAGAAGGGGACTAGGTCTTTTTGTTTTTGGAAAAGGTGATTACGGTATTTACATCTTCCAGAGCTATGTGTATCAGATATCAGAGGTCTCTCTATAGGAGACCTCTAGAGGACTAGATTTCAGAGTATCAAACAAAAATATATCTTGATGATACTAAAATTTTGTTTTGAGATTTATATATTACAGAATATACAGCCTTAGTGAATTTTCTCATCAGACATGCACAACTGACCTGCTGGAACTCCTGATGTCCTGTACTCTAACCCAGATCCAGTCAAGACACAGACATCAGAGACTAATAAATCCTATTTTCCTTCCCCTTCCCCCTCCATAATATATCAACGTCCATTTCAGCTTGAAGAAGTTATGAAGAGTCATCTACCCAGTTTTCTGGGATTTGGTGCTAGAGAGGGTTATTAATACGTTTTATTTCTAGGGACTATAGGAATGGTCATATTGGAACAGAGAGGAATAGATAGAATTGATTGCCTAGCCATGATCTCATTTGGTATAAATCTTTTTAATTGTTACTAAGCTGAAGTTATAATTTCTTAAATGATGCATAATTTATTTTGATGAAAAATCAAAGATTTCATTGGTATAAATTTCTTCTATTGATACAAAATTTTGTAAGTACAAGGATTAGAACCAGTCCTTCTATTACTGTTGTTTTAATCTGATCTAAGATGTTTAAGCCTGTGAATTCAGGGACAAATAGCAAATTCATGGCACTGAGTTTATTGTTAGGGTATTTTCAAGATTTTAATTAGAAATAGCTGAGAGTAGTTAATGGACAAAAGTCTAGGTTACTTTACATTGATAGTTGGTTTCCACAAATGACAGAAATCAACAGACTATGACATTTAATGTTATTTATTCACATGTTGAGGCTAGTCTGCTCCTAGCAGCTTCCCGTCTTAGATTCAAAGAGGAAACTGAGCATCTGTGAGTTACTCCAGTTGGGGTGAGATTGACACTAGGCAAGAATTGCCTCATTTCATCTACAGACATAATACTGTGCAAATAAAGGACACGATTACAGGTTAGGACAGCCAGGTTCTGCCAAGACAGAATAAACTAGTCCTTAATATCCTGTTTCTCTAAGGTTTGTCAGATTATCCTGGGTCAGAGGCTGAAGAACGATGCTACAAAGTTTTGAAGGGACTGTCAGGGTGATTAGCAGGCTCTATAAATTGACTAAATTTCAGAAGCTATATTTGTGCCTCTCATATTTTCAGATAATACTAGTTGTTCTTAGATTTCTGATGGTGTTTAAAAATCAGATAGTCTCCTAGCCAACTCAGGATATTTACTTTGAGAGAACAGACTTGAAAGGATGGTCTTTAGATGACATACAATCTAAAGCCAGGATATAAGTCATGTGTATAATTTATAAGTCTTTAAGTTAGGATGGATTACAAAGGTTATATTTAATTGACAAAAATGATAGACTGGGTGTTAGATATATCTTGTACTTTATATATTACAAAATGGTAATAGTTATGCACAATTTATATTTTGAGAGAAAGTTTTTTATTATTTTTAATTAAACAAAAGGGTGATATGTTGCAGGATTTTCCCTGTCCAATTACATTAGTACAGAGGAGGCCCCTGATTGGGCAAGGAAAAGGGAGGCAGAGCTAAGAGTTACAGAGAGAGAGAGAGAGAGAGAGAGAGAGAGAGAGAGAGAGAGAGAGAGAGAGAACATCTTAAGGGGGAGAACGAGAAGAGAATGGAAGCTGGCATGATGATATCACAAAGTTAGATTCATTGTAATAAAGCATTTATCATTATCAATTTGCTCTGAAATAATGTATTGACATCTTGTAAGTTGTAAGTTTATTGATAGATAAATCTGATTGTTAACTATAAACTTTGAGTCTTGTTTCTACTAGGTAATTGGGTGATATAATGGTTGACTGTGGGGTGAGTGGGCATTGTGTGGTAGCAAAAGGAACTCGGTCCTCCCATTTCCACCATCCCTGTTGGGGAGATGGCAGGCAAAAGGACCACCTAGTGAGATCACCCAGTGGGAGACTTGTGGCCCACTGGTTGTTGACACTGGTGTGGGAATGTGCTGGTTTGATTTTTTAATATTTCTCACAACAATTAACTTTGCTTTAAATCACATAGTAGGGTATAGTAATCTAGATATGTGCTATGAAAAACTACTTAACTGCTTTATTGAAAATTTTAATATTTTGTGCTCTTTAAAAGAGTAAGTAGAAAAAAAAAACAATAAAAATATACTCCCAGGGAACTTCACTCACTGTACTATTCCATGTTCGTAACCGGTAAAAGACACAAAATATTCTGGCCCTGCCCTTAGAATGCCCTAGGAACCTCTTCCATGGCCACACTAAATGTGGTCAGGTGGTTAAGAGATTCAAACAGCACATTCCTGTCATCCTTCTGATTTAGAAATTTGTACTCACAGCCCCAACATCTTTTATTGCTCAGCTTCAGCAGGTCAACAGGGGAAAAGACAGACACCAAGAACGACTTTCATTAGTCTGCTCCACATAGCCACCTGGTTAAAAGACTTAAGACATCTACTAGCACCCCCATTTCTGTAAGTTTTCCTAAATGTTCTGTATCCTTTCTCACTCTACTACTCTGTGGAGATATCTAGACAGATTAACTGGGTAAAAGCATATCAAAAGTCACAATCAACAGTCTAACTACAAATGCCCAGATCCTACCAAAGATAGATAGATAGATAGATAGATAGATAGATAGATAGATAGATAGATATGGAAAGAAAGACTAGTTATATAAAATGGAACACAATATGTCACTCCTTGTGTCACCAAGTCCATATATATTGGTACTTAGGACAATAACTCAGATTATATTCAAGTTGTAGAATTCACAAGAATAGTTACAAACATTAATGTGCTCCAAGAGTTCATAGATTTTAAACGATACATGGATAAACATAATGATAATATTAGACAATACGCCGGGCATGGGGGCACACACCTTTAATCCCAGCACTTGGGAGGCAGAGGCAGGCAGATTTCTGAGTTCGAGGCCAGCCTGGTCTACAGAGTGAGTTCCAGGACAGCCCAGGCTACACAGAGAAACCCTGTCAAAAAAAAAAAAAAAAAAAAAAAAAGGTGCATTAAAAATGTAGAAGACTGGGAATTGATCCATTCTTATCTCCTTGCACTAAGGTCAAGTCTAAGTGGTTGAAGGACCTCCACATAAAACCAGAGACACTGAAACTAATAGAGGAGAAAGTAGGGAAAAGCCTCGATGATATGGGCACTGGGGAAAAATTCCTGAACAAAATAGCAAAGGCTTGTGCTGTAAGATCAAGAATTGACAAATGGGACCTCATAAAGTTGCAAAGCTTCTGTAAGACAAAAGATACTGTCAACAGGACAAAAGGGCCACCAACGGATTGGGAAAGGATCTTTACCAATCCTAAATCAGATAGGGGAGTGATATCCAATATATATAAAGAACTCAAGAAGGTGGACACCAGAAAATCAAATATCCCCATTAAAAAGTGGGGCACAGAGTTAAACAAAGAATTCTCAACTGAGGAATACTGAATGGCTGAGGAGCACTTGAAAAAATGTTCAACATCCTTAATCATCTGGGAAATGCAGATCAAAACCCTGAGATTCCACCTCACACCAGTAAGAATGGCTAAGATCAAAAATTCAGGTGACAACAGATGCTGGCATGGATGTGGAGAAAGGGGAACACTCCTCCATTGTTGGTGGGAATGCAAGCTGGTTCAACCACTCTGAAAATCAGTCTGGTGGTTCCTCAGAAAATTGGACATAGTACTACCCAAGACCCTGCAATACGTCTACTGGGCATATATCCAGAAGATATTCCATCTCGTAACAAGGACACATGTTCCACTATGTTCATAGCAGCCTTATTCATAATAGCCAGAAACTGGAAAGAACCCAGATGTCCCTCAACAGAGGAATGGATACAAAAAATTTGGTATGTTTACACAATGAAGTACTACTCAGCTATTAAAAACAATAAATATATGAAATTCCTAGGCAAATGGATGGATCTGGAGGCCATAATCCTGAGTGAAGTAACCCATTCACAAAAGAACTCACATAACATGTACTCACTGATATGTGGATATTAGCCCGGAAACCTAGACTACCGAAGATACAATTTACTAAACACATGATACTCAAGAAAAAGGAAGATCAAAATGTGGACACGTCACCCCTTCCTAGAATTAAGAACAGAGCACACATTGAGAGAGTTAAAGAGATCATGTGTGAAGCTGAATCCAAAGGATGGACCCAACGACTGCAGCTGCCAGGGATCCATCCCACAATCAGCCACCAAACATAGATACTATAGCATATGCCAGCAAGATGGTGCTGAAAGGGCCTGGATATAGCTGTCTCAGGGGAGAAAATATACCAGTGCCTGGCAAACATGGAGATGGAAGCTCACAGTCAGCAATTAGATGGAACACAGGGTTCCCAAGGAAGAAGGAGCTAGAGAAAGTACCCAAGGAGCTGAAGGGGTCTTCAACCCTCTAGGTGGAAGAATAACCATGAACTAACTAGTACCCCCTGAGCTCATGTCTCTAGCTGCATATATAGAAGAGGATGGCCTAGTTGGCCATCAGTGGGAAGAGAGGCCCCTTAGTCATGCAGATTTTATATGCCCAGTACAGGGGAACGCCAGGGCCAAGATGTGGGAGTGGGTGGGTAGGGGAGCAGGGCTGGGAGGGGGGAGGGTATAGGGAACTTTCTGGATAACACTTGAAATGTAAATGATGAAAATATCTAATAAAAGTTGATAAAAAAAAGAGTTTGTAGCTTTTTCAGGGGCTACAACTTCAGTTAGATTTAAAGCTTTTGATGTTGAATGTTTCTAAATATTTAATGGTTTCTTTAATTTCTTATGCTAGCAAAAGAAAAACTTCATAGGAATTTGTATTACCAGTAAAAAAAAAATTTTAGGATGTTGCTTTTTTTTTAATTTGTAATAAAATTTTTTTTAAAAAATAGACCAGAATAAATAAATTAAAATAACAGAAAACATTCAAAATACTTGAATGAAATGAAAAAGGCAATTTAGAATATTAGAAGAGAGTTCAATAACAGAAACACTAAATAAAAACCCAAATGATATTGAAGTTGGAGATAAAGGCATTAATTAGAATAAATAAAAATTCAGTGGAATAACTTATGGATGGGATGGAAGAAGAAAACAGGCTGGTGTGGTCACCCTAATATGTGAAAAAGCAAACTTCAAACTAAAACCAAACAGAAGAAAAGTTACCAGAGCCAAAAATAAACAAAAGCATTGAAGTTAAATTATATTATAAATCAAGTAAGTCTATTAGTCATCAACACAATATTCTACTCAAACACTAGAGCATGCACCTTTTTCAGGAATCTATAGAACTTTTGGCAAAATTGATTACATATTCTAATAAGGACACAAAAGTAAGACTCAAAAAATATGAGAAAATTGAACTAACATTCTGAATTCTATCTGGTCAAGTGAAATAAAGATAAATATCAACAATAAATAATGTATAGATATAAAATTTAACAGTAAATCCCCTTTGAAAAATGCATAGAAACGAATTACTATAAAAGTTTTCTAAAGTATATGTATACACACACACACACACACACACACACACACACACACACATTGAAATAGATAAAATCGAGTCACCCTATAAATGGACAAAAATGACATTACTGTATAGCAATGGCCAAAATAAGTAAGTAAATAAATAAATAAATGAAAGCTCAGTGCTAAAAATGGGTTACCTCTTTCCAAATTGTTTTACAGTGAGATCCCCAAACATCACATCCTATTGTCAATGCTCTTGGTGGCCCTCCAGAACTTGACATTAAGACCCTGTTGCTAAAAGGCTCCACATACTTTTAACTATATACAAAACAGAGAAATACATTTCTGTCCCTGTAATTCTTTCAGATAGGAACAATTATGGGTCAGAGTTGTGACTGTGGGATGGCCCCCCTCCCTCATTTGATGCCCTGTCTTCCTGCTGGAGGTGGGCTCTATAAGTTCCCTCTCCCTACTGTTGGGCATTTCACCTAAAGTCCCTTTGAGTCCTGAGAGTCTCTCATTTCTGAGGTCTCTGGTGCATTCGTGAGGGTCTCCCTAACTTACTATCTCCTGAGGTTGCCTGTTTCCATTCTTTCTGCTGGCCCTCAGGGCTTCAGTCCTTTTCCCTCACCTAATACTGGATCAGGTTCCTGTCTCCCCCCACTGCTGCCCCCATCCACTTTTCTTCCTGGGTCCCTCCCTTCCTCCCTACTTGTGACTGCTTTCTTCACCATCCCAAGCAGGACTGAAGCATTCTCACTTGGGCACTTCAGCTTGTTGACCTTTTTGAGTTCTATGGACTAGAAGGTCCAGCAACAGGCTCAAAGTAGGATCCAGCTCAAGCAGAGGTCCCAAGTCCTGACACTATTACTCAGGCTGTGCAGCACTCAAAAAATGGAACCTAGCATGACCTCACTCCAGAAGACCCAACAAGCAGCTGAAAGAGTCAGATGCAGATATTTTTACTCAACCAATGGATGGAAGCAGCTGACATTTGTTGTTGAATTATGGAAAGGCTGGAAGAATCTGAGGAGAAGGGAAATCCTGGATGGAGACCAGTAGTCTCAATTAATCTGGACCCCCCCCCCAGGATCTCTCAAACACTGGACCACCAAACAGGAAATATACACTAGCTGATATGAGGCCCCAAAACACATACACTATAAGACTGCCAAGTCTGTGTTCATACAGAGATGATATACCTAACCCTAAAGAGACTGGAGACCCCAGGAACTTTAGAGGTCTGTTGGTTTGTGAGGTGGGGACATCCACGTGGAGATAGGGGGTAGGCACGAGGTATGGGATGTGGAACAGTAGGAGGGTGGATGGAGGGGAATAAAATATGGGTGTAAATAAATAAATAAATATTTAAGAAGGAAAAAGAAAATGGAGAAATCAAGATGGCACTTAATTGGAAACTTCATCCCTCTGTAGCTTTCAAAATATTAGGTTTTATACTCACTGCCACAGTAGAAAACTAATAATCAATATTATTTATCCATGAATCCTGTTAGCTATAATAACAACTAGCCTGGCAAAACATATTTACTGGTGCAACTGTGCCATGAACAACAAAGGCATATGTACATAACTAACTAACACCTTTCTGATTGAATCTAATTTGTGATTCACAAGATGACTACAATACCTAACACTGTTACTGTGACCAAAAACTTGTCTCTAAGCATACCATAGGTCCTAAAGAAAAACCTACTATGAGTCCTTTGCTAAATGTAGTATTAAATGGCCACCTACATTCTTACTGTACTGACAAATTGGTGCATCGCTCATTTACCAAAAAGAAAAAAAAAAAAAAGTTTATTTTTCCTGCAGATGACAATTGACCTAGAAATTAAAAAAAAAAAAAAAAAAAAACTGGTCAACATTCAGAAAATAAGAGAATATAGAATGCTCAAAACTAAAGGGAGCATATACTCCTTCCTCCCAAGACTTAGAAATCATTGTGTAATGTGGGGTGGAAAGACTATAAATGTCAGCCGGGCATGGTGGCACACTCCTTTAATCCCAGCACTCAGGAGGCAGAGACAGGTGGATTTCTGAGTTCGAGGCCAGCCTGATCTACAAAGTGAGTTCCAGGACAGCTGGGACTATACAGAAAAACCCTCTCTTGGAAGAAAAAAAAAAGACTATAAATGTCCTAGACAGCAAATGAGTCAAAAGAAAGAATGACATTTATGTATATGAATTCACAGAAGTTATGTGCCAGTGTGCATAACCCTGCACAAGAACAAATAGACATAATACCAGAATGGAGAAGATGTGTGGGCATGAAGTTCCACTTCTAGATGAGGACGTATTGGCAATTAACAGCTGCTGAGAGATAGAGGACCACACTTCCATGGAAGGCTATATATAGGAGAATATGTAGGTATTATAAATTGTATTTTATGGGGTTTGAAACATAAACAATGTGATACAAAGGTAAGTAAATAAGGGGTAGGAATGGGAGTAGGTCAGAAACAATCAAAATATATTGTATAGATTATCAAAGAACTTATATAAAAAGTTAAAATATGGGAAGGACATAAACTTATGAAGACTAAATAAAATGTTACTGACTATAGTCACTAAAGAAATGAAGAAGGATTTTTTTTTTAATTTCTAGAATTTAATGAAAACTAAAACACAACAGATGACAATGTATGGGACACAATGAAAGTGGTTCTAAGGATAAAGTTTACAGCACTGCATATGTACATAAAAATCCATCTGGTAGTTTTAGAAAAACAAGAACACACCAAAACATAAGACAGCAGACAGAAAGACAACCAAAAGTCAAAGCAGCATCAAGTAAGGAATGGGGTTTCCATCCCACAGTCAAAAACTCTGAGCCATAATTATTCCAGTCTGAAAGAGCTGTGGGACAAGGAAAAGCCCGAGGAAAAGGAAGTCCAGCCACAGGCCCAAAGTGGGATCCAGCTCAAAGGGAGGCCTGACACTATTACTTAGACTGTGGTGTCCTTATAAAAAGGCACCTATCATGACTGCCCTCCAAAAGACCCAACAAGCAGCTGAAAGAGTCACCATGTAGGTATTTACAACCAACTAATGGATAGAAGCTGCTGACCCCTGTGCTTGAATTAGGGAAAGGCTGGAAGAAGGTGAGGAGGTGGACAACCCCAAAGGAAGACCAACAATCTCAAATAACCTGGACCCCTGAGATCTCTTAGACACTGAGCCACAAACTAGGCAGAAAACACAAGTTGATATGAGGCCCCCAACATATATAGAGCAGAGGAATACTGGGCCTGGACTCAGTCAGTGAAGATGAACCTAACCCTTAAGAGAATGGAGGCCCCAGGAAGTGGAGAGGTCTGGTGTGGTAGGGGGGAGGGATATCCTTGTGGAGATAGGTGGATGATGTATGGGATGTGGAACAGTCAGAGGGTGGACTTGCCGCAGACTATCCCCTTTTTGGGTCTCCTATCTGCGTGGAATGGGTCTCTGGTGGCAAGTGGGCAAACGAGTAGGCCAATGACAAATACGACATGAGAGAGCATGTTGAATTTGAGTGTAATTTTTCAAGTTGAGCATCTAACTTTTTATACAGAAGAGTAACAAGAAACCAGGAGAGATACATCCACCAAGTTACAGTGACACAATACAAAAGGAATGTATACATAAAAAGATGGGGGGACCAAAGGGAGCCAGGTGTAATGCTAGTCTATTGTTAAGCCAACCGCCAGGGGTTCTTAGTAAATGCCTGATTTATGCTGTTCCTTTGGGTCTAGTGAAGAAACCTGTCTCAGGGGGATTCCCTAACTCTTTCATGGTAAAAGCACCTATTCTCTAGGCCATTGTGTATTCCCTTGTTTAGGTGGGACTCAGCTACAGTCCTAAGTCCTAAGTAATCACTCTGCAGACTAACCCTGAGCTTTTCTAGCTCCATTTTTTTGTATTGCCTAATTAGTTTCACCATCTCTACTAGAAGTAAATTTGAATGTTACTGAATAGGTAATATTCTTACTGAATTCCTACTGAATTCCAAGCTCATCACCTTCAAGGATTTTCTATGACGTTGGAACACTGTTGGAGGCTTACCTATGTCAGAATTCAATCTTTAAAGGCACTTTATAATAAAACAATACTGAAAGGGAGCACGTGGATCCATACACCATACTAAAGCAGCAATAGCCTTTGAGTATACAGGTTATGAGAATGCCAAGATCCCAGGAGGCTGAGTTTCCTTGAAACTCTTTGCCTCGTGAGTGCTTCCAGGACTCTCGGCCTGTAAAGCAGGCTTCACTGGAGTGGGCATAGCATGGACTAAGAGGGGAATAAAATCTGGATTGTAAAAAAAAGGTTAAATAAAATTTAAAAAAATAAAATTTTAAAAAAGTCAAAGCAAAATTAATGAAATAAAAATAAGGATAAATATAAAGAAACAATGAAACAAAAGTCTATTGCTTTGAAAAGATAAACAACATTAACAAACCTTAGGCATATTAATGAAAAGAAAAGGAGAAAAGAACATTAACAAAATTAGAGATTAGAAGGAGGTATTGTTTTGATAAAAATAAAATCCAGAATCATAAAGATAATAAACCCACATTCCACTAAATTGAAAATCTTAAGAAATAAATGAATTCTAGATGCATACAATCACAATTGCAATTAAGTCAATGTGAAATAATTTTTTACCAGATATATAAGTAGTAAAGAGATTACAATAGTAATAAATCATCTCCTAACTAAAAATATTTAGGACTTGATAAATTCACTGCAGACTTCTACCACACCGTCAAATAACAGCTACCTTCACAATGATCATATTATTTCTTAAAGCAGAAGATGAAGAGATATTCTCAAATGTTTTCTATAAAACTAGTATTATTTTTATACCTAAATCAGACTAAAGCACACCAAAATGAGAGACAGAGAGAAGAGAGCAAGAGAGTGAGAGAGCAAGAGAGTAAGAGACCAATAGAGTGAGGGAAAATAGACAGGGTGAGAGAAATAAAAGAGAAATAAACAAGAAAAAATACATGCTTATTTCTATAGTTAACAGATATGTAAAAGTTCTCAATAAAATTCAAATTTAATTTAGCATCAGATTATTTTTTTCACGACTAACTTAACATGATCTTGTGTGTTACAATTCAGGGCTGGTTCAACATACATAAATAAGTTAATAAAGGGCTTCACATAAATATACTCAAGGCAGAAATAGCCTGATCCTCTCATTGAATGCAGAAAATTACACACTGTAGAGAAGTTAGTGTCATCAACAAA
Organism: Mus minutoides; assembly: GCA_902729485.2. NCBI lineage: Eukaryota > Metazoa > Chordata > Mammalia > Rodentia > Muridae > Mus > Mus minutoides. The sequence goes on from LR754253.1 coordinate 41,314, forward strand.
TAGCACCAGGGAAAGCAAGTGTCAACATATAAAATAATGAAACTAGACCCTGATCACACACCTTCTACAAAATCACACACCTTCTACAAAACTCAACTCCAAATGAGTCAAGGACTTCAATGTAAAATTTAATACCCTAAAGGGTTTTTAGTTAGGATCTAGTCATACAGGAAACAATACCAACAACTAACATATGGTATCTAATGAAAATAAATAGCTTCTATACAACAACAACAAAAGCACAACAACAAAAACTTGTCAGTGCAATGCAGAGGTATCCCACATTATGGAAGAAAATATTTTCTAGACATATTTATAATAGATTAATGATTAGAATATACAAGGAACTCCAAAATTCTAAGCATCAAAAACAAAACCTAATTTTAAATGTATAGTGGTATTTAAGAGAAATCTAAAAAAAAAAAAGAAAGAAAGAGAGAAATATAAATGACTAATAAACATTCGTAAAAGTATTCAATATCTTGGGTATTATAGAAATAAGGATTAAAACTACCTTAAATTTGTATTGCATATCAATGAAATTGGCCATCATCAAGAATCCAACTAATAATTATAAATATTGGCATGGATACAGGGAAAGATACCTTTTTCCTGTGTTGGTGGCAATATGAATGTGTCCAATTTTGGAGTTAATATGGCATCTTCTCAAAATAGTAAATTATAACTACCATATGATATAGCTAACACAAATTCTGGGCATTTTCTCAAAAGACCCTGTATCCTTCTACAAAGTTATTTTCTAATCCATGTTCATGGCTATCCTATACACAAAAGCCTGAAAATTGAATCATCCTAAATGTCCATAAACTTATGAATGGGTAATGAAAATACAGTACATATACATAGTATGATTTAATTAAGCTGTAAAGGAAACAAGCTTCCAGGTGAATACATGAAACTGTTTTAAAAAGTATGCTGAGGGAGGCAATCTAAGCTCAGAAATGCACATGTTTCATGTTCTATTGCCATGCATATCCTAGTGTCAACTGGACTGTTTGGTTTTATGTCTTCACCTTAGAATACCCTATGTGAGTCATAAAACTAGAAAGTAAACATTTTGGGGCAGGGAGCCTTAAATTGTGTGGTAGTATAGAGCATACTTGAAATGAAAGTAAAGATGAAGAATAGCAGGGCAGAAAAAGTTAAACACTAAAGGAATGGCAGAAAGAAAAAGTAGGTGTCTGCTGTTTGTGGGAAGGATGACTAACCAAATGAAGGGAACGTCACATGAAAACCTACTAGTTCAATTAAAAATATACAAATAAAAGGGAAAATAAAGTCCTCCTAAACTGAAAGAATTAACACAAAAATTGGATCATATTTCCTCTATATTGTGATGTCAATAAGTTTGGAATGGGTGTCACATTCCATCTGCATTCAGTTCTATAGACAATTTCCAGCTTCAGGAAGTTATAAAATATGAGGCATGAAGTATTAGGTTTGTTCAATTGTCCATTTGAATCTTCTGATAGTACAAAAAGATTTGGTGTGTAAAAAAAAGAAAAATGCAGTCTACCCAAAACAATTACAAAGTAATTTTGAGTTTTCTTAATCAGCTATTTTAAATCTGAGGTGAGTTATGATCTAAATCTTTGTTACATTTTTAGCAAATAAAACATCTGCCTGACCAATGCCCACAGTGTGAAACAGAACAATGTAAATTTGGTTTATATTTCTATCAGAATGCCTCTTGTCCTAATGTAAGGGTCCATGATTCACTGAAGAATGACACCCTGGACTCAAATAGTATGTAAACTCACAGAGTGTTTAATTCTGGAGAAGTCCAGCATTCCGGGGTCTCTCTAGTACCAAGATAGAGAGAAACCAAAGTAAGCTTGCAGGCTTGATTTAAAGCAAATCAGGGTATTCCAGCATATGTGACCTCTATGTTAATCTGTTGGATCCATTTCTTCTGACATTCCATTAGCAGGGTGTACGGGGGTGGCTGGAAAGTTGCTTGGAACTGTTATGGAGGAAGTAGCTGAGGAAATCTGGAAACTGCTGCTGACACATTGTCCTTGCTTCAGGCCAGCTGAATGGAACATTCCATTTCCTGGGCATGCAAGCTGGAGCCTAGGGGTTTTGTTTTTCTATTAGTCCAATTGCCTGGACTTGCCTGGACTTGCTGAGTTTTAGGCCTTGGCTTCTTAACTGCCAATTTGAAGTCCTTATTCTCGAATTAAAAAAAAAAAAAAAAAAAAACAATTTATATCCCTTTGATTTCCTTTTGTAGTCTAATTGCTCTGGCTAGGACTTCTAGTACTATATTGAATAAGTAGAGAGAGAGTGAGCAGTCTGGTCTGGTCCCTGATTTTAGTGGGATTGCTTCCAGTTTCTCTCCATTTAGTTTGATGCTGGTTGTTGGTTTGCTGTATGTTGCTTTTACTATGTTTAATTATGGGCCTGGAATTCCTGATCTTTCCAAGACTTTTATCATGAATGGGCGATGGATTTTATCAAATGCTTTCTCAGCATCTAATGAGATGATCATGTTTTTTTTGGTTTTTGTTTTGTTTTGTTTTCCTTTGAGTTTGTTTACATAGTGGATTACATTGATGGATTTTCCTATGTTGAACCATCCCTGCATTCCTGGAATGAAGCCTACTTAATCAGGATGGATGATCATTTTGATGTGTTCCTGGATTTGGTTAGCAAGAATTTTATTGCGTATTTTTGCATCGATATTCATAATGGAAATTAGTCTGAAATTCTCTTTCATTGTTGGGTTTTTGGTTTAGGTATCAGAGTAATTGTGGCTTCATAGAATGAATTGGGTAGAGGATCTTCTGTTTCTATTTTGTGGAATAGTTTGAGGGGTATTAGAATTAAGTCTTCTTTGAAGAACTAATAGAACTCTGCACTAAACCCATCTGGTCCTGGGCTTTTTTGGTTGGGAGACTATTAATGACTTTTTTTTTTTAGTGGATATGGGAGTGTTCAGATCATTAATGCGATCCTGATTTAATTTTGGTAACTGGTATCAGTCTAGAAAATTGTCCATTTCATCCAGGTTGTCCAGTTTTGTTGACTAAAGGCTTATGTAGTTGGATCTGTTGATTTTCTGGATTTCCTCAGATTCTTTTTTATGTCTCCCTTTTCATTTCTGATTTAGTTAATTTGGATATTGTTTCAGTGACTTCTAGTTACTCTGACTAAGGGTTTATCTATTTTGATGATTTTCTCAAAGAACCAGCTTCTGATTTTGTTGATTCTTTGTATAGTTCTTTTGTTTCCACTTGGTTGATTTCAGCCCTACATTTGATTATTTCCTGCTGTCTACTCTTGGGTGAATTTGTTTCCTTTTGTTCTAGAGATTTCAGGTGTGCTGTCAAGCTGATAGTGTATGCTTTCTCCAGTTTCTTTTTGAAGACACTCAGAATTGAATTTTCCAACTCCTAAACCAGATAAACAACTTCAGTGAAGTAGCCGGATATAAAATTAATGCAAACAAATCAATGACCTTTCTCTACACAAAGGATAAACAGGCTCAGAAAGAAATTAGGGAAACAACACCTTTCAAAATAATCGCAAATATTATATAAAACCTTAGTGTGACTCTAACTAAGCATGTGGAAGATCTGTGTCATAAGAACTTTTAAGTTTCTGAAGAAAGGAACCGAAGAAGATCTCAGAAGATGGAAAGATCTCCCATGCTCATGGATTGGCAGAATTGATATAGGAAAAATGGCCATCTTGCCAAAAGCTAACTACTTATTTAATGCATTCCCCATCAAAAATTTAACTCAATTATCCATAGAGTTTGAAAGAGCAATTCTCAAATTCATCTAGAATAACAACAACAACAACAAAAAACAAAACAAAACCAACAAACAAAAAAACATAATAGCGAAAACTTTTCTCAACAATAAAAGAACTTCTGGGGGATTCACCATCCCTGACCTCAAGCTGTACCACAGAGCAATTGTGATGAAAAACTTCATAGTACAGTGACAGGCAGGTAGATCAATGGAATAGAATTGAAGACCCAGAAATGAACCCACATGCCTATGGACACTTGATCTTTGACAAAGGGGCTAAAACCATCCAGTGGAAAAAGGACAGCATTTTCAACAAATGGTGTTGGTTCAACTGGCAGGTAGCATGTAGAAGAAGACGAATTGATCCATTCTTATCTCCTTGTACAAAGATCAAGTCCAAATGGATCTAGGACCTTCACATAAAACCAGATACACTGAAACTGATAGAAGAGAAAGTGGGTAAGAGCCCTGAGCTTATGGGCACAGGGGAAAAAAAATTCCTGAACAGAACAGCAATGGCTTGTGATGTAACACCAAGAATTGGCAAATGGGCCCTCATAAAATTACAAAGCTTCTGTAAGGAAAAGGACACTGTCAAGAAGACAAAAAAGCCACCAACATATTGGGAAATGATCTTCACCAATCCTACATCTCATAGAGGGCTAATATCTAATATATACAAAGAATTCAAGAAGTTAGACTCCAGAGAATCAAATTACCCTATTAAAAATGGAGTACTGAGCTAAAGAAGGCTGAAAAGCACCTAAAAAACTGTTCAACATCCTTTGATATCAGGGAAATGCAAATCAAAACAACCCTGAGATTCCACCTCACATCAGTCAGAATGACTGAGATCAAAAACTCTAGGTGACAGCAGATGCTGGTGAGGATGTGAAGAAAAAGGAATATTTCTCCATTGCTGGTGGGATTGCAAGCTGGTATAACTACTCAGGAAATGTGGTACATTTATACAATGGAATTCTACTCAGCAATTAAAAACAATGAATTCATGAAATTTTTAGGCAAATGGATGGATCTCAAGGATATCATCCTGAATGAGGTAAGCCAATCATAAAATAACTCACATGATATGCACTTACCGATAAGTGGTTATATAACCACCAAACCCAGACACTATTGTGGATGCCAACAAGAGCTTGATGACAGGAGCCTGATATAGCTGTCTTCTGAGAGCCTCTGCCAATGCCTGACAAATACAGAGGTGGGTGCTTACCTCCTTCCATTGGACTGAGGACAGGTTACATACAGAGGAGCTAAAGAAAGTACCCAAGGAGCTGAAAGGTTTTGCAACCCTATAAGAGGAACAACAATATGAACTAACCAGTACTGCCAGAGCTCCATGGCACTATACCATCAATCAAAGAAAGCATATGGTGGAACTCGTGGCTCTAGTTGCATATGTAGCAGAGGATGTCCTAGTTGGTCATCAATGGGAGGGGAGGCCCTTGCTCCTATGAAGGTTCTATGCCCCAGTATAGAAAAATGCCAGGTTCAGGAAGTGGGAGTGGGTGGGTTGGTGAGCAGGGTGAAGGGGAAGGGAATAGGGGGTTTTAGAGGGGAATCCAGGAAAGCGGATAACATTTGAAATGTAAATAAAGAAAATATCTAATTAAAAATTTCAAAAGTGAATTGAGACTGTATTGCCTAACAACCTATATGTATTAATTAGTTGTTCATTTTCTTTAGAAAATAACCTGATCACACATATTCAAAGGAAAAGAATGATGAAGGAACAAAGAGAAACATGGAGGAAAAGGATGGGTTCACTTTGTTCCACATTTTGAGAATGCAATGAAGTCATTACAGGAGAGAGGTATGCTAGCAGGATTCCTGAATACTGTCTATGTAGACAGTCATTTCCAGATACCACATATCATAGACCTAGCTTAAACCCCAACCCTCCATCCTCTGTACCTGTCTTTTGGTCCAACATTTTATCTTGCAAATACATATTAATAATTGGTTTATAATATTTAATTATTCATTTACTGCCTATTTCAATTCTTGTCTCACAAAGATAGTTATTTTTGATTATTGAGTAATTTTTCTTACATTATCATCTAAGAGACCTTCATACATACATACATACAAACATATATACATACATACATACATACATACTATACATACATACATACATACATACATACATACATATATTCATATGAACTGACTGAGCAACACTTTTTAAAGACTATCCTAAATTATATTAATACTAATGAAATAAAAATGAATAATGAAATAAATATGAATATCTTCAAGTATTTTGCATCCAATTGAAGAAAGGCTGACACATAGGTATATCATGCAAATGTGTTGTCCATTGTCTATGATCAAAATTTTTTGGCTGTGTCCCTTAGGGATAAATTGTGATTATTTATTACTTTCTGATAATAAGATCTTATCAGACAAAAAATGTACTAAACATTCTAATCTATGGACAAAATTAGAATGAGACACTAATGAGAAGGCAAAGGAGTACTTCAATTTATGCAAATTGAAGTAAGTCATGTAAAATTTGGAAATCTCCTATAAATAAAGGCTTTGTCTCCATGAAAATTGGTGTAGAAGCTTCTTAAATATCTACATATATGAAAGTAATCTAAATGGAATCACCAAATAATGGAATAGACAATGTTCCAACTAGACATCTTTTTCCATCAATTAAGCCTCTTATGCCAGGAATGGGTTACATCTTGTTGAGTTATTAGTCAAAGGAGACTAGATGAAGCCCTTAAATATCTCAGACTACTGCCAAAATTATTGGTTGTTCTCCACAAATTGATGGTAAGGCCTTATTATGAAAGACATCATGTGATAAATGAACATGAAAAAAGTCTAGCTGGTGTGGAACTAGAGACTTCACCACTACTAACTATTGTTCATGGGAAAGGAAGGAAGTCTGCATGCCACCAGAGGGAAAAAGATAAACACCAACCCTACTACAAGCCCTGTGACCTACAATAAAGATCTGCCTACAAGATGTATAGAGCAATAATTGCACAAAAACTGTGGGAGTAACTAAGCAATGGATTTATGGGCTACTCTGTGAGATGAAACCCATTTATGACTCTGTTCTCATGGTCAAGAACCTGAGACTAGATTGGTCAAGGACCTAGTGGAAAACCAACTACTACTGCTCTGCTAAAGGAACGTAATAATAAAATGACATTCTACTATCTTCATAAGTCTCTTACTTAACCATTGTCCAAAAATTTTCTTCCTGCTGTATATGAAAAAAACCCCAAGTCTCATAGCTGGACAATGTGTAGAGAATGAGAGGCTTTGGGACACTAATTCCTAAATGGGATGCCTTCCTCTTAACCCTTCTCCTCAGGCCTCAAGAAGCTGTGTAGAAAGGGACATTGAAAGATTGTAAGAGCCATAGGGGAACACAAACAAAAGAAGTCCTTCTAAACACAGCAGGACTGATACATGTATGACCCACAGAGATTGTAGGAGCATAGGTGTGGCAAGCGAAGATCTAAACAAGGAGGATCTCAGTTCTGAACCTGGAATGTGGACATGAACTCCCAACCATGACTAAGGAGCTATCTTCAGTTAACAACTGCTTGGAAATAAAAAAAAAAAATCTATTTTTTTTCTCTAGTGAGGCCTCACTGGATTTATTAATCACACTTCAGAGTATATGCTATGCCTACAGATAGTCATCACAAAATGAACTCAGTGCTAATTTTGCACTTTTATCTCACATTGCATTGTTTAGGCAGTTTTTATCTTACTGGTCTTTTGCTTATAAGTTATGGCTTCTATGTTGTGTTTTATGATGTATATGTGTGTCTCTCTGTATGTGTTTCTTGTTTTTTTTTTGTTTGTTTGTTCATTGTTGTTTGGGAGGTTTTGTTAGTTTGTTTTTCATTTGCATTTTTGTTTTCTAAGCAGATGCCATGAGTTTTAGTCTAGGAGGTGTTAGGGGAGGGGGGAATCATGATCAGAATATACCATACAAATTTTAATTTTTCAATAAAAACTTCTCCCAGACAAATTTCAGTCTTAACACAAGAGCTGAGCTAAGGTTTCTGTGGGATTCCAGAGTAAAGCTGAAGGGTTGTACTGTGTTAAAAATTTTGCTTCTTGGTTAACTTTGCTAGATAACCAATACTTAAATTTTGTACTTGAACTATCCTTGTGCTAGATATGAGAACTGCCTTGGAACACAATTTTGGTTTTGTATGACAAATTCCCAGGTTAGAAATGAGTTTTCTAATGTTTGTTTTTCTATCTATCTATTCTCTGGATTCTATTTGGTTAATTCCTAATGCAATTAAGTTAAATAAGGGTTTAGTCTCATAAATATATAAATATATGAAAAGTTGTTTAATATGCCTTTAACAGAACTTCTCCAAATGTGACAGTTTGGATTAACAAAATACACAATTGTTACATTTAATTATCATAGCGAAAGCATACTATTAAGCTTTGTGTGTGACAAATCTTTGGTAACAGTAGTTCATGACATTAGAAAAACAGATCATCTATCCAAGTGTGGAGTCATAGAAGAGCCTTTTCAGAAAAAGATGACTAGAAGTTAGAAGCTAGATGGAGAGCTAAATTCATAAATAATTTAAGAAATAGAAGAAATGTATAAAGACCCGGTATTAAGAAATAGAATGGCATATTAGGGAAATAACCATTAACCACTGAAAAGAAGGCATATTATTCTGAAATGAAAATAAAAACAAAAACAGAACTCTGAGCATATTCTAATTGTCTGCATGTTGCCCCATGTCTGTTCTCTGTGTGGTAGATAAGCGTGCATAAAGCTGGACTTGAAGGATAGAAACTTAACCGAGTGCCTTTGAGTTTGATGCAGGATCTTAGTTGGTGATGACTGCACACAAAGAAGACTGTTTCAAAAACTGTTTATTTATTGGGGGAAGAGGATAACTATGTTACTAAGGGGGAGGCCATGGTCTCTGGGGTAAGACTTTATGGCTGTGTATAACTGGCCAGCACAAGAGTGTTGGAAGATGTTTTATCTACATACTCAGGGATTGCAGCGTGGTGGTGGTGGGGAACCGTATAAGGTCAAACAAGGAGTGAAGTGTTATTAGTGTCAAGGTAGTACATTCTTACTAGGGTTGATGTTGGGCAGCTGACTTTATGGAGCCATGCTGAGAGGGTGAGGTGCAGCCAATTCCTGCCATCCTCAAGTTTGAGGTTTCTAGGGCAGAAGCTCCCTGGAGCTTCCTCCATAACCCTGGGCCATTAAAGTTCCACATTTGCATAACAAAGCCTAGAACAGAAACTTAAAGGAGAGTTGAGATTTGAGGTGAGGAATAATAGCTAAACAATGAAGAGTTAAAGCTCAAATACTGCATTCGTTTTAGGAAATTACCTGTGACTTAACTAAGATGAGTAAGACATACAACCCAGTTTTCATAGCACTCTGCAAATAATTCCTCTATGCACAGTCTTAAAAACCCTATCCTGTTTTTGTTTTTGTTTTCAGAAGAATTTTTCACTGAAGACTTCAAATGAATGTCCTTTGGATCTGTTCAAATACCATTTCTAAAAAGAGGAATTGTGATCAATCTCTCTAGAAAAAATAATTATCTTGTTTCTCTTGCAGAAGTGTGAGTATTTCTCATTATCTTTTCTTCCTTTAGTATTTTAGTATCTAGAACATCTTAGTTTCTATAAACAAATGAATATTTGCTTATACACAGTTGATCCCAGTTGCATCTAAAGTCTGTTAGGTATTTTCTGTTCTTTGTTTAGTTGTAGTATCTCAAGAAGAGAACGAATGCTTTGATGAAGCTTCCCCTTTTGGAAGATAAGGAACAATAATAAATTTTTAAGCAAGGGAAGAGAAGCTGGCACACACATTTGATCCCAACATTTGAGGGGCAGAGGGATGCAGATCTTTGAGCTTGAGGCCTGGTCTACTGCTGGGGAAATATTCAGTTTCCTGAGAAAAACAGAAAATGGGTGTGGAGCCAGTGACCATGGCCAATGCTGCTTTACCTTTGCTGTTCTTCTGTCTTTAACTCTTTACTATTCTGTGGCTTAAAGGTACTTACTTTTGGAAATAGCTATTGTGTGTCCAAAATCTGCTTACTTTTCGTATTTTTTCTCTTCCTTGAACTCTTTGCTATTCTCAAGCCAAAAATATTCTAAGCCATACTTCTGGTAATTTGACTCCAACTGATACAGCAGAGGAATTAGACAAAAAAGGCTTAGTTTCTCTCTGGTTCAAGGTCCCCTCACTAGCCAGACTCCAGAGGCTTGGAGTTCATTAACTTTTTGTGAGCCAGACTGAAAAGAAGAGTAAAAAATGGAGAATTCACGCACACACAGACACACACAAAAACACACACACTTTGGTGGGCCCTAACACCTGTCTCAACAACTTCACAAGTGTTCATGCATACATACATACTACACATATGCCTGCATATGTATGCTTGCATATATATATATATATATATATATATATATATATATATATATATGATATATATTAATATATATATGATATATATTATTTATATATTTATATATAATATATATCATATATATATAAAATCTTCCTTTGAATGTCCCCTTTTAAATATCTCTAAAATGAGTCTCACCTAAATTGTAGGAAGATAGATCAGAAACCTGAACCTTGATCTTTTAAATATACTTTAAATCCCTTTCAGAAAATTGTCTCTTACTACCTTTAAAAAGGAAAACCCATAAGCTTAAAAGGCAAAAGTCTTAAAATGAAACAATTTTCAAAATCTGTTAATAAAACTTATTTTTTTTATTTTTTTAATTTGTAATATAATTACATCATTTCCCTTTATCCTTTCCTCTCTCAAAACCCTCCCATATATCTTTCCTTGCTTTCTTTCAAACTCATGGACATTATTTCAGTAATTGCTGCTACACACACACACACACACACACACACACATGCATATGCACACACACACACACACACACTAACACACATCACCTAAATACAACCTGCTCATGTATTTAGTATATAGACTATATTGCAACAGTTAATGAAGCTTTTGTTAAAGCATTAAAAATTAAACATTTGTTGAACTGAGCTGTGATATCATTTTTTTGCCCACCCAGTTGTCTTCACTCTTCATAATTATGAGGGCTGATTTTAATATCAATATCACCTAGACATTACTAGATTCTGTTAGTAAATTCGTAAAAGGCTCAAAATAGGGATTTAAATTTTCTGAAGTATGCTATAACTGAACTGTTGAAATGCTGTGACTGTTCTGGCCAACTGCTGACTGTGCTACAGTCTCACAGGTAACTTTCTGACCAGTAGCAACTGCCTGAGAAGTCCTACATATATTAAAGACTAAATCCTCACAAAGCATTTCTATTTGCTGACTATTAAGTGTGTGAAAGTAATGAACTTTTTTTTTTCTTGTTTCTTTTTTTTCTCTTTATTAGATATTTTCTTCATTTACATTTCAAATGTTATCCAGAAATTTCCCCTTACCCTCCCGCTTCCCCGCCCTGCTCCCCTACCCACCCCCTCCCACATAACAACGCTGGCGTTCCCTGTACTGGGGCATATAAAGTCTGTATGACCAAGGGGCCTCTCCTCCCAATGATGGCCAACCAGGCCATCTTCTTCCATATATGCAGCTAGAGACATGAGCGCAGGGGGAACTAGTTAGTTCATGATATTCTTCCACCTATAGGGTTGAAGACCCCTTCAGCTCCTTGGGTACTTTCTCTAGCTCCTTCCTTGGGAGTCCTGTGTTCCAACAATTAGCTGACTGTGAGCAACCACTTTCCTGTTTGCCAGGCACTGGTATAGCCTCCCATGAGAAAGCTATATCAGGTCCCTTTCAGCATTATCTTGATGACATATGCTATAGTGTTTATTTTGGTGGCTGATTATGGGAAGGATCCCTGGCAGCCGCCGTCACTGGTTGGTCCATCCTTTTGATTCAGCTTCACACATGATCTCTGTAACTCCTTCAGTGTGTGCTTTGTTCTTAATTCTAAGAAGGGGCAAAGAGACCACATTTTGAACTTCATTCTTCTTGAGATTCATGTGTTTAGNGTATATTAAACCATCCCTGCATTCCTGGGATGAAGCCCACTTGGACATGATGGATGATCGTTTTGATGTGTTCTTGGATTCGGTTGGCGAGAATTTTGTTGAGTATTTTTGCATAGATATTCATGAGGGAAATTGGTCTGAAGTTCTCTATCTTTGTTGTGTCTTTATGGGATTTAGGTATCAGAGTAATTGTGGCTTCATAAAATGAGTTGGGTAATGTAACTTCAGATTCTATTTTGTTGAATAGTTTGAGAAGAACTGGAACTAGGTCTTCTTTGAAGGTCTGATAGAACTCTGCACTTAACCCATCTGGTCCTGGACCTTTTTTGGTTGGGAGACTATTAATGACTGCTTCTATTTCTTTAGGAGATATAGGGCTGTTTAGGTCATTTATCTGATCCTGGTTTAACTTTGGAACTTGGTATCTGTCTAGAAAGTTATCCATTTCATCCAGATTTTCCAATTTTTTAGAATATAACCTTTTGTAGAAGGATCTGATGGTGTTTTGAATTTCCTCAGGATGTGTTGCTATGACTCCCTTTTCCTTTCTGATTTTGTTGATTTGGATGCTATCACTGTGCCCTCTAGTTAGTCTGGCCAAGGGTTTGTCTATGTTGTTGACTTTTTCAAAGAACCAGCTCCTGGTTTGATTGATTCTTTGGATAGTTCTTTTTGTTCCCACATGGTTGATTTCACCCCTGAGTTTGATTATTTCCTGCTGTCTACTCCTCTTAGGTGAATTTGCTTCCATTTGTTCTAGAGTTTGCAGATGTGCTGTCATGCTACTAGTGTATGCTCTCTCCATTTTTTTTGTAGGAACTCAGAGCTATGAATTTTCCTCTCAGGAATGCTTTCATTGTGTCCCATAAGTTTGGGTATGTTGTGGCTTCATTTTCATTAAACTCTAGAAAGTCTTTGATTTCTTTCTTTATTTCTTCCTTGACCAATGTATCATTGAGTAGAATGTTGTTCAGTTTCCAAGTGAATGATGGTGTTCTGCTTCTTATGTTGTTATTGAAGAACAGCCTTAGACCATGGTGATCTGATAGGGTGCATGGGATAATTTCAATACTTTTGAGTCTGTTGAGATCTGTTTTGTGGCCAATTATGTGGTCAATTTTGGAGAAGGTGCCATGAGGTGCTGAGAAAAAGGTATATCCTTTTGTTTTAGGATGAAATATTCTGTAGATATCTGTTAAGTCCATTTGTTTCATAGCCTCTGTTAGTTTGCCTGAATCTTTGTTTAGTTTCTGTTTCCAGGATCTGTCCATTGATGAGAGTGGGGTGTTGAAGTCTCCCACTACTATTGTGTGAGATGCAATGTGTGTTTTGAGCTTTACTAATGTTTCTTTAATGAAAGTGTCTGCCCTTGCATTTGGAGCATAGATATTCAGGATTGAGAGTTCCTCTTGGAAGATTTTGCCTTTGATGAGTATGAAGTGCCCCTCTTTGTCTTTTTTGATAATTTTGGGTTGAAAGTCTGTTTTATTCGATATTAGAATGGGTACCCCAGCTTTTTTCCACCCAGATCGTTTCCTTGGAAAATTGTTTTCCAACCTTTCACTCTGAGGTAGTGTCTGTCTTTTTTCCTGAGGTGTGTTTCTTGTAAGCAGCTAAACGTTGGGTCCAGTTTGTGCAGCCAGTCTGATAGTCTATGTCTTTTTATCGGGGAATTGAGTCCATTGATATTAAGAGATATTAAGGGACAGTAATTGTTGTTTCCTGTCATTTTTGTTTTTAGAGTTGGGTTTCTGTTCTTGTGGCTGTCTTCTTTTAGGTTTGTTGAAGGATTACTTTCTTGCTTTTTCTAGGGCATAGTTTCCGTCCTTGTATTGGTGTTTTTCTGTTATTATCCTTTGAAGGGCTGGATTCGTGGAAAGATATTGTGTGAATTTGAATTTGTCATGTAATACTTTGGTTTCTCCGTCTATGGTAAATGAGAGTTTTGCTGGGTACAGTAGCCTGGGCTAGCATTTGTGTTCTCTTAGTGTCTGTATAATCTCTGTCCATGATCTTCTGGCTTTCATAGTCTCTGGTGAGAAGTCTGGAGTAATTCTAATAGGTCTGCCCTTATATGTTACTTGACCTTTTTCCCTTGCTGTCTTTAATATTCTCTCTTTATTTAGTGCGTTTGTTGTTCTGATTATTATGTGTCGGGAGGAATTTCTTTTCTGGTCTAGCCTATTTGGAGTTCTGTAGGCTTCTTGTATGTTTATGGGCATCTCATTCTTTAGGTATGGAAAGTTTTCTTTTATTATTTTGTTGAAGATATTTGCTGGCCCTTTAGTTTGATAGTCTTCCTTCTCATCTACTCCTACTATCCTTAAGTTTGGTCTTCTCATTGTGTCCTGGATTTCCTGGATATTTTGTGTTAGAATCTTTTTGAATTTAGCATTTTCTTTGATTGTCTTGTCTATGCTTCCTATAGAATCTTCTGTGCCTGAGATTCTCTCTTCTATCTCTTGTATTCTGTTGCTGATGCTCATATCTATGGTTCCTGTTTTTTTTCCTATGGTTTCTATTTCCAGGGTTATCTCCTTTTGGTTTTTCTTAATTGTTTCTACTTCCATTTCTAGGTCCTGGATGGTTTTGTTCCATTCCATCACCTGTTTGGTATTGTTTTCCTGTAACTCTCTACGTATTTCCTCTTTAAATGCTTCTAGTTGTTTATCTGTGTTTTCCTGTACCTCTCTAAGTTTTTCCTCTTTAAATGCTTCTACTTGTTTATCTGTGTTTTCCTGTATTTCCTTCTTATGTCCTCCATCATCATCATGACGAGTGACTTTATATTTATGTCCTGTTTTTCTGGTGTGCTGTTGTATCTAGGACTTGATGGGGTGGGTGAGTTTGGATCTGGTGATGCCAAGTACCCTTGGATTCTGTTGCTTCTATTCTTACGCTTACCTCCTGCCATCCCTAACCAAGGAGACCTGGTGTTGGTGCAGGCCAGGAGGGAGATTCTGAAATGGTCTGGGCCTTTATCTCTGTCCTGGCTGGTGACTCAGGTCACACGGGATTGGGCAGGAACAGATGCTGTGTTCAGCTGCTCACCTGTGGTCCCAAGATAGCCTGGGGAGTCCTGGGCAGAGTGCGCAGAGCCTGTGCAGGAGCCCTGGGCTGGTGCCAGTAATGAACTTTTAAAAAGCAAATTGAGAGTCCATACCTGAGCATAGTTTATTTGTAACATCTCTTTCCTGAATTTACTATCTTGGACAATAGCATCTGAAATTAACTAAAGTACAAACATAGCTTTTCAATTATCAAATATAAATAGTTATGGATACTAAATCTTAAGAATTGAAACAAAATTAAAACTAGAAGATATTCTTCAGTTTACCACAAAAGTGCTTTCAGGTTCTTGTACAATGCAACATGAATGTTGCATGGTAGTAAAGTTTATGTAGGTGTAAATGCAAAGTAAGGACAATTGATCTCCAAAACATTTCAAATTTGCTGAAAAGGAAAAAGGTACACTACACAAACTCTTTAGTAAAAACCAGACTCAAAGGCTGAGTGTTTGGCTATGATTTCTTGGCCATTAAAAGCATTTCTCAACTTTCTTCCTGTAGCAGGCAACAGGCTCATGGTATGTAGAAAACAGCAGTTCCCTGAATGAATAGGGCAGATGGAGAACTACAAGGGCTATTCTCTTTCAAGCAGTGCCCAAGATTGCAGGGGTCACCTGTGGGCCAGAGGCCTCATTACAGACTATGGGGCTACAGGGTATGGCAATTCTGAAACATGTGGGGAGCAGCTCTCCTATCCCCCATGAGAAGCGACCAGGCATAGAGACTGAGAATTTCTGCACAATGTACCATTTCAATGCCATCATAATCCTTGAATACAACCTCAGCTTAAGGGGGCACATGCAGCGCTGACTGTGGTGATAATGCTTCCAAGCTTCTAGGTCCTCATAGGGCTTTAACTCACTGTTTCTTGTAAGTGTGATCACTGGCTTTGCCCTGGTCATTCTGTTTTGTATGACCTTTGTCTTCTAGAGGCTGGTGAAAATTCTGTACTTGAGCAAGTCAGGTACCATGCTTGAGAGTAACACATCTGACCTTCTGAGAGTGGAGATAGGACTTGAAACTGTGCTGTCTTTTATGTTGTTAATGTTGCAGTTTTATATTGCTGGGATCAGGATGTGCCCTATTCTTTGATGCTTTGTATTGAGTAAACAAGGTTCCAGGCTCTGTCTTGTGCCAGAGACTTGATTCAATGAGTAGTTTTGTTTTGTAGATTAAGGTAATTTAATAAAACAAAATGCTTAAAGTATCCAAAAGGTTGGTTGACAGTTTCAGATTATATTACTAGGAGCTAACATTTAAGATATAAGGTGTTTTTTAGTAATAATGAAATAAGACAATAGTCTTATATAATATGTATACAATCTATAATCTTATATGTTAATGTATAATTGTATAATTATACATTAACATAACCAAAATATTTTGAAAAAACTGTTCTAAAGCAGTTATTATGGGAAAGGTATTTTTATAGGTCACATTAGTAATTGATTATGGTAAAGAAATTCTAAATATCTGTTTTGTCATGCAATCAGTTTTTGACTCAATGTTAAGGCTAGAGAATAAGTGTGCACCTGGCATGACACATGAAAGGTGTGTTGTTTTGTTTTGTTTTGTTTTGTTTTTCTTTTTCCACATGAAAGGTTTTAGCTCTCTGTCACCACTCATGGAGCACAGACTGATAAGTGACTTAGTCCTGGAAGTAGGAAGGTGTTACCTTACAAATTTATTGGAGCTAACTGGAACTATATTGGAACATGAAATATTAAAATTATTTCAAGAAATATGGGAGACACTAGTAGCTACATCCCTGTCCAAAAGCCTCTATCTCTTTCTTGCCTACTCCCTTCCCCTTTCCAACCCAGAAATCCCACCTACTCACCCAGTGGTTGGTTCCTTTATTCATTAAGGGATGGTTCACATGAAATCACCTGTGTATGTGATTCACTCTGTCTGCAGCCCATCCTGGGAAAGCAGAATTAGCATCAAAATTCAAGTAATTCCAGGGCTATCCACAACATATGAATGTTGTACAGTAAAGCTGATTGCCAGAATAGCATAACAACATCTGTATACATCTCAGGCTTAATTTGATTTTTCTTACTTTATCCTCTCTTGTGCTTGATTTAACATCATGTTGCTCTGTTCATCAAGGCTCTAAATATATAGATAATACTACTAGTACAACCACAGCAACTATTAATATCATGCATGTACACATGTGTGTGCTCCCCTCCACACACATACATACCACACACACACACACACACACACACACACAAACACACACACACACACACACACACACACACACACACACATTTTTCTTACTTCTGTAGTATTCTTACGTCTATTAACTCATTTATATCTATGCTGGAATCACTTGTCAATATTTCTTTTTATATTATAATTTTTACAGAAAAACAGTTTATAATATGAATTCTAGATTCTGACAAAACTCAAGAATTAATTTTTTTATAAAGTTATTGATTTACTTTGTGCGTACACATGTGTGTGTCCATGGCATATATATGGAGATAAGATGACAACTTGCAAGACTTTATTTTTTCCTTCTACCATGTAGGTCCTTGGGATCAAACTTTGTTCATCAAGCCCACATTGATAAATCCCATTTTTGTGAGTATTTCTGTTGTTTTTAAAGATGCTAAGGATAAAATTAATATACAAAAATAGTAGTCTTCCTATATACAAATAACTAACATCCTATGAAGGAAATCAGAAGAAAACCTCTGAAGAAAGAAATTTTAAAAGATGGAAAGATCTCACATGCTCATGGATTAGAAGACAATATTAGAAACCATACATACTACCAAAACCAACTTATGTAGTCATTAAAATATTACTTGGCATTAAAAGCTGCTTGGTCCCTGGTTTTAGTCATACTTTAGGTGTGGTGGAGCTTTGCAGTATAATTTTCTCTTCTCATGTTTGTCATATTTACTATTAGAGCATTTAGATTTTCTAATGGTCAGTATAGTATTTAAATTCAGTGTTTTTATGTTATGACTTGAGAATTTTTTATATTTCTAATAGTACAATGATGATTATTTTAAAGTATTCTTGTTTGTTTCAATACAGGGCTTTCCCTGCCAAGACACATAATTTGTACTGATAGTTGACTTTTGGCTTTCCTCTAACGATGCTGTGATATTGACTATGATGCCACTGTGTATTTTTCTTCATGCACAGCATTGCCTATTAAGAATTTGCTATAACAGTTTTTTCTATGTTCTCATAGAGACTGTCAAATAATTTTGGAAATCATAATTAGAAAGAATAGAAAACTGATGAATATGTTGTTTTATTGTATTTGTTATATATAATCCTGAGTGTGAACATTCTCTATTATTGCTGGGAAGTATCTGGTTAAATTTCTCCTCAAGAAGTAGTCCCAGAAAATCGTCTTTATCATTTTCATGTCCCTGTACATGTTTTCTCCAGTTGTAGAAAAAAATACAGTTTTGGTACCAAAGACTTTAAAAGTAATTTTCTATGCTGTTTACTTCATTAATATGCTCTTGCCTGCTTTATGGCTTCTAGAGATTTACCATACTTAAATCCTTTCTTAGAACTCATCTTCTTGCTTTTATAGCATGGTAATTGATTTACTTTCCACATATAATCTCTGACTTTGCCAGAGGTTTGCATTGAAAAATTAAGCCTCCAATGCATACTCAGCCTATCATCTTCAATCAGAATCAAACATTTCTTTTGAATAGAACTGCTATCTAAGGGTTCCCAAGGAAGAAGGAGCTAGAGAAAGTACCCAAGGAGCTGAAGGGGTCTTCAACT
>LR754253.1:60102-75306 GCA_902729485.2 Mus minutoides
ATATAGAAGATGATGGCCTAGTTGGCCATCAGTGGGAAGAGAGGCCCCTTGGTTATGCAGACTTTATATGCCCCAATACAGGGGAACGCCGGGGCCAAGGGGTGGGAGCGGGTGGGTAGGGGAGCAGGGCCAGGAGGGGGGAGGATATAGGGAACTTTCTGGATAATACTTGAAATGTAAATGAAGAAAATATCTAATAAAAGTTGAAAAAAAAAAAAGAACTGCTATCTAGGATACACGTGATCCTATTTCTGGTCATAATTTACTTAAAAAATAAAATGTCATTATATAATAGAAAATATACAGAATCTGAATGTATTGGAATGTGCATGTGGTCTTAACTCTAACAGTTATAGTTTATGTCCTCTTAAAGTTGTTTAATATCTCCAAACACTAACTTAGGTATGATTAATATCAGAGTTACTGTACTATCAATTATCCCAACTATAAGTCTTGTCTAAAAAAACATAAAGCATGTTGAGTTATAGTGACCATTATTTAAGTCATAATCAATAAAACAAATTATCTTTTATATACAATCAATTCAACAAGTATGCACTAATGCTTGATTTTTTTTAAATCTCTTGCTTATTAATTAAAACCACAGCTAAAATGTTATCATTTATGTAGGAATGTATAGTGTACTCTAGAATGATACTTTAAGTAATGCTCATGCATGTGATAGTACGGTTTCAGTTGACTGCTTCCTCTCTTTTACACAAATATACTTCCTTGATGGGAAAGAAGAGCATAGATTTATAAACTGTTAAAATTATCAAATTTTAACTTAGGAAGAAATTGAATTCGCTTTTTCTCTAATTTTTAAATGTCCTGCTTTGATCAGTCAGAAACCATTTTTTTATTTATGCATATCTATGTATAATGCTTAAGCTTCTTTAATGTCAAAATCTGAATTTTTATAAATTAAAATTGCCTTTTAAGTACAAGAATAAAATTGAATTACAATTTACTACAGTGAATCAAAATACAAATGTACTGGTAAAATAAGGAAGGAAAAATGTTTGTGATGAAACTATTTAAAATAACATGGTACACAGCAAAATTATTATTAATGCTTCCTTATGGATTCTAAAATCATTTGTACAATTATCTAGCCTTGTTTTAAATTACTTATGAATGGCCTCAAACAGAAAATGAGCCTTTGGGTGGATAATTTTGAACAATCAAAATCAGATAAGATGAGTTTTGTTCAATACTAAAATAGTACAATTTCTATTAAAAACAAGCATAACCTTCCTAATAGAGAACTTGTTTTCTTTGTCATCTGTTTTGCTTATGACCAAAGTTTATACTAGTTATCACCTATTAAGCAAATGTTTAAATCAAATTGAAAATAAAATGAATAAATGATTTTGTAGATTTTGGTTAGTGTTAGGGGTGCAGTTATGACCATACAATGCAAGTCAATTACTCTTCAACTGAGTTATATCCCCAGGTAATTTTTTCATATTAAGTGCTCATTAAATATGGTGTATTTTTTTTAGTACTCAAAGTTCCCTGGTGTTATAACTTCTAATTATCAAGTACTTACTTAAATTCTAAAATTTCAAGTGCCACAAAGATTCAGAGAATGCATATTCAGCACTATCAACTATTTTATCCACATTGATATTCATGTTATAGAAATTAGACCACTGTTTTACTTTTAGCCAAGTTCTTATGCAAACATTGAAAATATGCAGCATGATGGTACTTGTACTGGCTAGGTTTGTGTCAACTTGACACAGCTGGAGTTACCACAGAGAAAGGAGCTTCAGTTGGGGAAATGCCTCCATGAGATCTAGCTGTAAGGTATTTTCTCAATTAGTGATCAAGGGCCCCTTGGGGGTGGGACCATCTCTGGGCTGGCAGTCTTGGGTTCTATAAGAGAGCAGGCTGAGCAAGCCAGGGGAAGCAAGCCAGTAAATAACATCCCTCCATGGCTTCTGCATCAGCTCCTGATTTCTGACCTGCTTGAGTTCCAGTCCTGGCTTCCTTGGTGATGAACAGCAGTATGGAAGTGTAAGCCAAATAAACCCTTTCCTCCCCCAAGTGCTTCTTGGTCATGATGTTTGTGCAGGAATAGAAACCCTGACTAAGACAGTACTTTAATCTTAGAATTCATAGGCTCTCCATGTTGTTGACTTTTATGCTATTCTGATAAAACACCATGTACAAGGAGAAAGCTAGAAAACAACTTAGGGGCATATGGTTAAAGAGGGTAAGAGTCCACACTGACAGGGACAACATGGCAGCAGGCAGTATTTTGGATCAAAGGTTTTGTGGGTAGGTTGCTGTCTTGTCCTTCTATGGGAGTTCTTCCTGGCTAAACAAAGTGTCCACTTCAGTATCCATCTCCTCCACTGCTAGGAGTCTCAGTTTGAGTCACCCCCAAAGACCCCAGGAGCTTCCTTCCATTCCAGGTCTCTGGGACATCCTAGCAATTGCCCCCACATGACCAATTTTGATTCTCTCTCCCATTCTCTCATATCTGATCCTACCCCACCACACTCCCCTTTTCATCTTCTCTGCCACCCAGATCCCTCACCCCGTCAATCTCCAATATCTATTTTCTTTCCCCTTCTGAGAAGATCCCACCATCTTTCTTTAGCCCCTCCTTGCTTTTTGGAACCCAAGGGTTGGTTGATTATAGCATGTACTTTATGGCTAATAACCACTTATCAGTGAGTACATACCATGCATGTACTTTAGGGTTACCTTATACAGGGTGACATTTTCTAGTTCCACCATTTGCTTGCAAAATTCATGATGTCCTTGTTATTTTTTGTTGTTTGTTTTTTTTGTTTGTTTTATTCCAATTTTTTATTAGGTATTTTCTTCATTTACATTTCAAATGCTATCCCAAAAGTCCCCTATACACTTTCCCCACTCTGCTCCCCTACCCACCCACTCCCACTTCTTGGCCTTGGTGTTCCCCTGTACTGGGGCATATAAAGTTTGCAAGACCAAGGGGCCTCTCTTTCCAATGGTGGCCAACTAGGCCATCTTCTGCTACATATGCAGCTAGACACACTAACTCTGGGGGTATTGGTTAGTTCATATTGTTATTCCAACTATAGGGTTGAAGACCCCTTCAGCAACTTGGGTACTTTCTCTAACTCCCCCTTTGAGGGCCTTGTGTTCCATCCAATAGGTGACTGTGAGCATCCACTTTTGTGTTTGCCAGGCACTGGCATAGCCTCACAAGAGACAGCTATATCAGGATCCTTTCAGCAAAATCTTGCTGGCATGTGCAATAGTGTCTGCGTTTGGTGGCTGATTATGGGATAGATCCCCAGGTGAGGCGGTTTCTGGATGGTCCATCCTTGGTCTCAGCTCCAAACTTTGTATCTGTAACATCTTCCATGGGTATTTTGTTCCCAATTCTAAGAAGGGGCAAAGTATCCATACTTTGGTCTTCCTTCTTCTTGAGTTTCATGTGTTTTTCAAACTGTATCTTGGGTACTCTAAGTTTCTGGAATAATATCCACTTATCAGTGAGTGCATATGATGTGAATTCTTTTGTGATTGGGTTACTTCACTCAGAATGATACCCTCCAGATCCATCCATTTGCCCAAGAATTTCATGAATTAATTGTTTTTAATTGCTGAGTAGTACTCCATTGTGTAAATGTACCACATTTTCTGTATCCATTCCTCTGTTGAGGGACATCTAGGTTCTTTCCAGCTTCTGGCTATTATAAATAATGCTGTTATAAACATAGTGGAGCATGTGTTCTTATTACCACTTAGAACATCTTCTGGATATATGCCCAGGAGAGGTATTGCTGGATCCTCCGGTAGTACTATGTCCAATTTTCTGAGGAACTGCCAGACTGATTTCCAGAGTGATTGTATAAGTTTGCCATCCCACCAATGGAATGCAATGGAGGAGTGTTCCCAGGCTCACAGATAATACAAGGATGTGAGCTCCTGATTTCAAAATTGTCCAACATGATGGGGGATTTAATGATGTTTGTTTCTAATGTTTAACTGTGGTCAGTTAGCTATCCTGTGTCCTGTTGCACTACAGATCCTCTGGTATGTCCTGGAGAACTGTAATAATAACACCACCCCAGGATCAAGAGGACTGGAAGAGCATTGTAATGGAAATAACAGCCCCCCCCCCAACTTTTGCTCTGGTTCCCCTCACATGAAGTACTGCACCAGGACCTTGACATGTCTGGCATGTACCAATAGTCCTGATGGGTAGTCTATCAGACCCTCTCCCCAGGTGAAAAGCACTGAGGCTCCCAGCATGGGGATTTCCCCATCTGAGCCTTACAGATTATGGGGATGTAGGGAGTCCAGGCTTTCTCATCCTCTCAGCCCAATACCAACCCACCAGCTTTCAGCACATCTGCCAGAGCCAGGCCTGGTCTCACAGGTACTTCTAATTTCCCAGATGTGTAGGAATAGCCTTGGGGGAAGGATTCTCTCAGGTTCCCGAAAGGTGACAATTACACTCACAAGCTGAGTAGAATCAGGGTGGATGGGGGGGGGATTCCTCAATGTGAGGAAAGAATGGGAGTATCAGAGACAGAGATATTCACAGAATGTTTGGGAGGCAGAGCCAGGACCCCAGGGATTACCAGCCTAGGGACGGTCATAGACTAGATGCTACTGAAGTGGCAGTCTGGAATAGATCACATGTGACAGAAGGATGGTAAAGGCAGGCCTAAGACCAAACAAGATTTATGTACTTATTACCCATGACAATTCCTGAGCTATGATTAGAATGATCCTTCAATTGTGTAATAACCTATCTTCAGAGGTACAGGCTGTGGTCAACAGAGATTATCAGGGAGCAAGAAGGTTTCACTAGCCTAGAGGAAAAGAAGGAATATATAATTATATGCATGTGTATTTATATATGTTGCTTTTATATGTGCCTTTGTGCTCCTGAGAAACTCAAATCTCTATTCTATATTATCACAACCTAATAATACTCTTTGCCTAGAAACTATAGCATTATGTAGGAATAGAGTGAGTTAAAATTTTACTTCTGAAATAGGAAAGTATGCTGAGTTCTGCTAGCTTGCTAGAGCCCCATCCTCTTATCTTGACCTGCCTTAAGAAATTATTAAAATACCTATGGAAGGAGTTACAGAAACAAAGTTTGGAGCTAAGACAAAGGATGGACCATCCAGAGACTACCCCATCCGGGGATTCATCCTATAATCAGCCACCAAATCCAGACATTATTGCATATGGCAGCAAGATTTTGCTGAAAGGGCCCTGATATAGCTGCCTCTTGTCAGGCTATACCAGTGCCTGGCAAACACAGAAGTGGATGCTAACAGTCATCTATTGGATGGAACACAGGGCCGCCAATGGAGGAGCTAAAGAAAGTACCCAAGGAGCTGAAGGGGTCTGCAACCCTATAGGTGGAACAACAATATGAACTAACCAGTACCCCCAGAGTTAGTGTGTCTAGCTGCATATGTAGCAGAAGCTGGCCTAGTCGGCCACCATTGGAAAGAGAGGCCCCTTGGTCTTGCAAACTTTATATACTCCAGTACAGAGGAACACCAGGGCCAAGAAGTGGGAGTGTGTGGGTAGGGGAGCAAGTGGGGGGAGGGTACAGGGAACTTTTGGGATAGCATTTAAAATGTAAATAAAGAAAATATCTTTTAAAAAATTGAGAAATGGTTACTATAACTACCTGGTCAAAGGACAGATTCTATTTGCTAAGGTAGGAATGTTTGGTCTGCTGTCTGCAAGTTTTATTCTTGCAATAATATCTGATTGAAATCAAAATTTCCCTTCTTAGTTATGGGACTCAAAGACCATTCTCTCTGATGGCCACATAGTCAGGTATTGGAATACTGGAATCTAAACTATTAAAAACTGTAACTATAGGATTAAGCTGGACTTTGCATTTCCCCATTTTTTCCTTTCTTTTTAAAGGAGCTTTAGCTTAGGTACAAACACTCAGAAATAACTCTGAGTTCTCCAATTGAACACCAGGTTGGTTCTTTGTGGGTCGGTTCTTCTATAACAAAGACAGGTACTGTAAAGAAGATTGTGATTTACAATTCCTATTGCTCAGTATATTCATTGACTTTGGAAGTAGAACAGGGAGGATGTTACCTGAGAAGTGACAGTGGCTATAAAATATAATTGCATCTATGTCATACCACATGGACAATGACATGTCAAAAAAACAGTGACTTTCACAATCCCTTTCTTTCCCTATCAATCCCTACCTACCCAAGGAACTAAGCCCCTCTGTGAGTAGTCAGCAGTAGTGTTCCTAAGATAGTACTATGGTCTGGGTGTCAAAGACCTTTCAATGCTCCATTGTGAGAAGTCAAGTTCTTATAGTATTATTTGATTATGGGCGGGGCCACATCTGGCTTCTTCATAAGAAAGCAGACTGAACAAGCAATAAAGAGTAAGCCAGAGAGCAGCACTCCTCCACAGCCCCTACATCAGCTCCTGATTCCAGTTTCCTGTCTTGTTTGAGTGCCAGTCCTGATTTCCTTAGACTATGGACTATGATGTAGAAGTATAAGCACTTTCCTCCCCAAATGGCTTGTGGTCATGGTATTTCATGTGTGCAGTAACAACACTAACCAAGACATGAACTGGTATCAGGAGTGGGGCACAGCTGACAGACCTGAACATGTGTTGTGGAGGACTGTGGAAAGAATTAGGAAATTTGGCTAGAAAAATCCATTGAGCCATGGAAGCTTGATGAGTTATTTTGTGGTAGCTTAGAAGTTAAGAACTCTGAGAGAAATGCAGAGTATGGAGGCCTGGCTTATGAGGTGCTAGAGAGCAGTCACGGGATCACTTAAAGACTCTAAAGACTCTATGGAGGCCTTGTATATTTTCATTAAGAATCTGTGGTACTGATGAGCTGGGGCAGATAAATTGGCTGTGAATAACAGGGAACAAGTAGCACTAAAATGAAACATTTCCTATACTGGGATAATCATTGCTGGTTGACTGGAACTGATAATTTAGTGGGGATCACCAGCATCATGGAGGTGAAACACTGGTAAGTATGTCCTCAGCATTAGCACTCAGAAGCTCTGTTTCAGAGGTGAACAAGACTCCACCTTGTGCTGGCAGTTTAACTTGGTAGTGTAAGAGTCACCCACGTGCCACTGGATTTGAAGGCATGAAGTAGTGAGTCTGGAGAGCAGTAGGGGCCTGGCACTGTATGGCAGGACTGGACTCCCCGAAGAAAGGCTGGGAGAGGCTGTTATTAGATCAGTTGCACTAAGAGACCCTAGCATTTTAGAGATACTATGGGATAACCTCTAAGAGCAGCATTAGGGGTGGAGTAGAGCCCTCTGAAGCTTACAGCTGTATGTGTTCCAGTGGACAGAGCTAGAGGAGTGACCCAACTTTGGAAGAGTCCAGGAGATCATTGGTGGATCTCAAACATCAGACACTGAGTTATTTACACAGCTGGAGTTAGTTTGCTTGGTTCAGATTATGACTGTGCCCTGATTCTTCTCTCTGGAATTAAGAAAGTTGTAATGGTTAGCTAATGTCAAGTTGGCACACAAACTAGATTTCCCTGAAAGAAGGAAACATTAATTGAAAAAGTGCCATCATAAAACTGGGCTGTAAGGCATTTTCTTAATTAGTGATACATGGGAGCATGAACCATCCCATTGAGGGTGGTGCCAGATGGCTTAGGGTCCTATAAGAAAGCTAGCTGAGCAAAGCATGGACATAAAATCAGTAAGCAGCATTTTTGCATGGCCTCCTCCATTAATCCTTGCATCCAGGTTTCTCCCTTGTTTAAGTACCTGCACTGACATCCTTCAAAGGTGAAAAGTGCCCTGGAAGTATAAGCCAAATAAACACTTTCCTTTTCAAGTATCTATGGTCATTGTGTCTTGGCACAGCAATAGAAACCCTAAATAAGACAATTACTAGAATATACAGGACAGCATGCCAGCAAGCAGCACTAATTCCTGGCCTCTGCATCAGTGCCTGCCTCCAGGTTCCTGTCTTTCTTGAGCTCCTGTCCTATCTTCCTTCAAAGGTGAAAAGTGGAAGCATTAGCCAAAAGAGTCCTTTCCTCCCCAACTGGCTCTTTTGCATATTATTCATTACAACAATAGCAAAGCTATCTAAGGCAAGCCCCATGAACTCTCCCTCCCCAACTCAAAACTGCCTGCTTACAAGCCTAGACTCCTACAGGTTCAGTGCAGATAAACCACCACAGCTGCTCTGAGACTTGCTTTGCAAGTGTGGTATCATAAGCTGAAGATAGAATTTCCCATCATCATCTGCTTCTGGCATTTTCCTGCTACATCTTCCTCAATGGCCCTGCCCTCATTCATCCCCTCAGCTTTAAATGGGATGGTATGAATGGCCTTTAGCCATTTGTTTAGCTCTATACCCCACTTTTTAATAGCGTTATTTGGACCTCTGGAGTCTAACTTCTTGAGTTCTTTTTATATTTTGGATATTAGCTTTCTATCAGATGTATCAGAGTGTGTAAAGATCTTTTCCCAATCTGTGGGTGGCTGTTTTGTCCTACTGACCATGTCCTGAGTGAGGTAACCCAGTCACAAAAGAACACATATGGTATGTACACACTGACTAGTGGATATTAGCCAAAAAAGCTTGGAATATCCATGATACAACTCACAGACCATATGAAACCCAAGAAGGAAGACCAAAGTGTGGGTGCTTCCATCATACTCAGAAGGGGGAAGAAAATAATCACAGGAGGTAGAGAGAGGTAGAGATCTGGGAGGGAGAGAGAAAGGTGTGTGGGGGGGAGGATCACTTTAGGAGGAGGTGGGGAAGAAGTATAGAGGGCCAGGAAATTGAACAGAGGTGTGAAGCAGTGGGGGATGGGGAGCTGGAAGTGCCACTATAAAGTCCCAGATGCCAGGGAATCAAGAAATTCCCAGGACCCAACAGGAGATGACATTAGACAAAATATCAACAAAGGGGAGAGAGAAACTGTACAGACCATATCCAGTGGATAGGCATGGCTCCCATTTGAGGGATGGGGCCACTCACCCATCTCAAAAATATTAACCCATAATTGCTCCTATCAAAAGAAAATTCAGGGACAAAGAGTGGAGCAGAGACTGAAAGGAAAGTCATCCAGAGACTGACCCACCTAGGGATCCATCCCATCTACAGACACCAAATCTAGACTCTATTGTTGATGCCAAAAAGTGCTGGCTGATTGGAGCCTGATATAGCTGTCCTCTGAGAGGCTCTGCCAGAGCCTGACCAATACACATACAGGTGCAAGCGGCAACAATTTCACTAAGTGCAGGGAGCCCAGTGGAGAAGTTAGGGTAAAGGCTGAAGGAGCTGAAGGGGTTTGCCCTCCCACAAGAAGAAAAATATCAACTAACTAGACCCCCTAAAACTCCTAGGGACTAGCCCACCAACCAAAGAGTACACAAGGAGGGATGCATGGCTCCAGCTGCATATGTAGCAGAGGATTACCTTATCTGACATCAATGGGAAGGAAGGGAGCCTCATGGCCCTGTGGAGACTCGACCACTCAGTGTAGGGGAATGCTAGGGAACTGAAGTAGGAGGGAGTAGGTGGGGGAGCACCTTCATAGAAGCAGGGTGGATGCAAGACTGGATGGGGATTTAAATGGGAAGGGGCAACATTTGAAATGTAAATGAATAAAATAACCAATAAAGTTAAATTTTTTTTTTAAAAAAAGAGAGAATATTGACCCAAGTCATCTGAGGAAAGAACAGGTGTGTTAAGACTCAAGTTAAGAACTGAGGAAGGTTATTGGACAAAGTCAGGATTCCGGACCCTCCCTGCCCTCCTGCTGTCTGTGGGAATGCCTTGACACTTTGGGTGGAGTCCTTTCCCCTCCCCTTGCTTCTGTCTCTCAGAATTGGAATTTGTCTCAATGAAGGTGAGCAACACAGCAAAACCAGAAACGTCCTAGATCTGGCCATGTATCAGGATGAGAACCAGTCTGGTCTCCAATCCTTGGACTAATGGGCCACACTGAAGTGGGCCGCCTCTTGCCATTGCTTGCAAACAGGTGGAAGGGACTGTGAGGTGCCCTCACTCCCTTCTGTTCCGTCTCAAAGATAGACAAATGTCTTCTGAGACTTTGCCACAGGCAAGAAGAAAGTTTCACTCAAAGAGCCATCTCTCTTTCCATGTGGGCCCATGCAGCACAGAGTCCTTTGGTCCTGGAGCCACACCCAAGCATAATTGTGGAACAGGCATTTTTGATTGCTGTCTGAGGTACAGCTCTCGGGGTCAACTCACCCTTTCTCCAGCAGGCCTGGGAGTCTTTCTCTCATGCACACTGTCCTGCCCCTGTTCCCAAGGAAAACCAGCACAGATACTAATGGGAAGAGCAGTGCTTTAACCTCCTGGAGAGCACTCAGTTCTAAAGGGAAGCAAGGGACCTGGAGGGTGCCCAGATCCAGAAACCTGGGGCAGGATGGAGGGATGTGTCTCCTGGTGGAACACCATTTTTATCCCTGAGTTCTCTGAGAGCCTCCTCTCCTGCCACTACCACAGTCTCCATTGTAAGGACATCATCTGTAGGGGCCTCTGGGAATCAAGAGATATACCTGCCCAGATTTGCCCCTGCAGGACAACCTGACCTGAAAGAGCTTGGGTTTGGTGCAGTTCCTGCTCATCACATACAGGAGGAAGCAGAAACTAGGGCAGAAATGCTGGATGGGGCCATAAGAGATCATGAGGATTACTATCCTGGGATCACAAGTAGGGCCTCTGAGAACACAAGGCAGGCCTTTGGCTTCCACTCGGTACAAGTGGACCCAATTGTCCACAATTACGGTCTTGTCTCTACCATAGGGATCTCCTATGATAGGAAGCTGCATGGAGTTCTGGGCACACCCAAGCCAGGCCTGCTCATAGTTCTTATGTTCACAGAGGGCACCTGCGTCTGTGAGGAGTTAGTCTGGTGTGGGATGTGTACTGTGGGGCTGGATTTCAAGAGGGTCCTTTCCATGTGGAGAACTCAGGAGTCTCACTACTGGGACTTTTGTGCAGGAAGGGTACCTGGCATCCATCCAGGTGCCCGACAGTGATCCTCCAAGCCAAGAGTTTCTGTGGGGCACGAGGGAGGGCCCATACCCAAATGACCAAAGTAAAAATCTTGGAATTTTTTGCCAACACAACTGGGAGTAATCTTAGAGGTTATCCCTTTGGGTATGGAGATGCTTTGAGAGATCAAAGAGAACCTACATCAGGATCGCCCAGCAGGTGGTACTTCTGCTCTGACTGGCCCCCATTCTAGTGCACTGGCAGTTCCCATTCAACATCAAGTCAGACAGAGTCATTGGTCTCAGTACTGTGCTCTCATTTGGGAGCTGGTGGGAGGAGCCTGTGAAGCCTTCCATTCTTTCTCTGCTGACTGGGGAACTTGGGGTTTTTTGTTATTACATGATGTTGCTACTTTTACTACATGGCTCATTTGCTGGAGATGTTTTACATTTATGAATGCAATTAAGACATGCAGTGTGGTTACTCCAGGATTGAAGAACATTACCAGTTCAAAACCAGATAGGAATGTGTTCAAAGTTGTAATACTTTTCAGGATACCAGGGCATTCGAACCTGAATTTCCTGGGTAGCTAGAAAGAACATGTCATTTTCATGAATAATACACTAATATTGTTACTTTTTTCTGCCTTATGCTCTTTATCATCTCCTATTCTTATTAACTAAGTCCAAACAAAAGTATGGAATTATAATCTTTGCCCCTTGTTCTTCTTCCTTTTTTTTGTTTTTGTTTTTGTTTTTGTTTTTGTTTTTTTGAGATAGGGTTTCTCTGTATAGCCCTGGATGTCCTGGAACTCACTTTGTAGACAAGGCTGGCCTGGAACTCAGAAATCTGCCTGCCTCTGCCTCCCAAGTTTTTTTTTCTTTTTAAAATATAATCTTTTATTGATTGATTGATTGATTTGCACTCCAGATTTGATTTCCCTCCATGTCCATCCTCTGACTGTTCCATGTCCCATACCTCCTCTCTCTTTGCCCCTTCTTGAAATTTTCAAGGAGCACATGCTCTGCAACAAGTACAGTAACTGCAATGTTTGTGTTTGTTTTGTTTCTGGGGTTCTTTTTTTTAGTTCACTTTTTAAATCAATCAATCAATTAATTTATTCATTTTACATGCCAATATCATCTTCTCTTCTCATAGTACTCCCTCACACAGATCGCCCCCCCAATTTGTCTATCTTCATCTGTACACACACTCGCACCCACTCCAAGGCACCTCAAGTCACTACAATACAAGGTGCATTCTCTCCAGCTGAGGCCAGAGATGGTGGCACAATTAGGGGAAGAGGGTCCACAGGCAGGCAAGCAACAGGTTCAAGGAACAGCCCCTGCACTAGTTGTAGGGGATCTGCATGAAGATAAAGCTGCATGTCTCTTGTAGATGTGCAAGGGGCCTAGGTCCAGCCCGTGCACACTCTTTTCTTGGTGGTTCATAGGAATTCACTTTGCAGTTACATTTTTATTTTGAAAAGTGCAGGAAATATACTCTCAAGAAATAATAACATCCTCAATCGAGGTAAAATTATTCAGTATGTAATAAAAATGGCTATGTCAAACAAAGGTACTCTACCCAATTCATTCTACGAAGCCACAATTACTCTGATACCTAAACCACACAAAGATCCAACAAAGAAAGAGAACTTCAGACCAATTTCTCTCATGAATATTGATGCAAAAATACTCAGTAAAATCCTCGCAAACTGAATCCAAGTTCACATCAAAACGATCAACCATCCAAGTAGGCTTCATCCCAGGGATGCAGGGATGGTTTAATATAAGGAAATCCATCAACATAATACACCATATAAGCAAACTCAAAGACAAAAACCACATGATCATCTCCTTAGATGCTGAGAAAGCATTTGACAAAATCCAATACCCATCCATGATAAAAGTCTTGGAAAGATCAGGAATTCAAGGCCCATACCAAAACATAATAAAAAGCAATATACAGCAAACCAATAGCCAACATCAAACTAAATGGAGAGAAACTCAAAGCAATCCCACTAAAATCAGGGACTAGACAAGGCTGCCCACTTTCTCTCTACCTATTCAATATAGTACTTGAAGTTGTAGCCAGAGCAATTCGACCATAAAAGGAGATCAAGGGGATTCAAATTGGAAAGGAAGAAGTCAAAATGTCACTCTTTGCAGATGATATCATAGTATATTTAAGTGACCCTAAAAATTCCACCAGAGAACTTCTAAACCTGATAAACAGCTTCAGTGCAGTAGCTAGATATAAAATTAACACAAACAAATCAATGGCCTTTCTCTACAGAAAGGATAAACGGGCTGAGAAAGAAATTAGAGAAACAACAGCCTTCACAATAGTCACAAACAATATAAAATACCTTGGTGTGAATCTAACTAAGGAAGTGAAAGATCTGTATGATAAGAACTTCAAGTCTCTGAAGAAAGAAATTGAAGAAGATCTTAGAAGATGGAAAGATCTCCCATGCTCTTGCATTGGCAGGATTAATGTAGTCAAGATGGCTATCCTGCCAAAAGCAATCTACAGATTCAATGCAATCCCCATCAAAATACCAACTCAATTCTTCACTGAGTTAGAAAGGGCAATTTGCAAATTTATCTGGAATAATAAAGACCTAGGATAGCAAAAACTATTCTCAACAATAAAAGAACCTCTGGTGGAATCACCATGCCTGATCTCAAGTTGTACTACAGAGAAATTGTGATAAAAACTGCATGGTACTGGTACAGCAACAGACAGGTAGATCAATGGAATAGAATTGAAGACCCAGAAATGAACCCACACACCTATCGTCACCTGATCTTTGACAAGGGAGCTAAAACCATCCAGTGGAAAAAAAAATCATTTTCAACAAATGGTGCTGGCACAACTGGCAGTTATCATGCAGAAGAATGTGAATTGATACATTCTTATCTCCTTGTACAAAGCTCAGGTCTAAGTGGATCAAAGACCTCTACATAAAACCAGAGACACTGAAATTTATAGAGGAGAAAGTGGAGAAAAGCCTTGGAGATATGGGCACAGGGGAAGAATTCCTAAACAGAACAACAATGGTTTGTGCTGTAAGATCAAGAATGTTCAAATGGGACCTCATGAAATTGCAAAGCTTCTGCAAGGCAAAAGACCCTGTCAATAAGACAAAAAAGCCACCAACGGATTGGGAAAGGATTTTTACCAATCCTTAATCTAAGAGGGGACTAATATCCAATATATACAAAGAGCTCAGGATGCTGGACTCCAGAAATTCAAATAACCCCATTAAAAATGGGGTACAGAGCTAAACAAAGAATTCTCAACTGAGGAATACCGAAAGGCAGAGAAGCACCTGAAAAAATGTTCAACATCCTTAGTCATTAAGTCATTAAAATAATAACTAACACCTAACATTTTAAGATAGTTTATTCTGTATTTATATCGTTAAAACACAAACCCATTGTATGTATCAGTGAATTCCCATTCAAAATAATAGTATTTCAAGGTTCATATCAATCCTAATTTAAAGTAAAGGAAAAAAATTAAAGCCCTAAAATCTCATCAAAAATAAGTTAAGGGAATGGGGGTATGGTGGATACTCATAGCCATTTTTCTGAGGTGTCCGGAAGTGTGAAGGCTTCATGTGTTCCCTGCCTGCATCTGTGACTTCCAGTATTCAAAGCCATTTTGTGAGGCTCCTGGATCAGAGACCTTCTCACACAGTGGTTACAGGTACTTGAGGGGCTCAGAGTAGCTTTCTGTGGAAGGGCATCTTTAACATAGTGACTTGGGTCTGTGGGAATAGGAGCGTGGGGGACTCGAAGCCATTTTCTGAGGGGTCCGGAAGTGTGAAGACCGCGCTCAGCTTATCGGCTCTGGAAAATTGGGGGCGTCGGGACCATTTTGTGGGGCTCCTGGATCAGAGACCTTCACACACAGGCGTTCCGGGTACTTGAGGGGTTCAGAGTCGCTTTCTGTGAAAGGGCATCTTTAACTTAGTGACTCGGGTCTGTAGGAATAGGGGCGAGGGAGACAGACTCGGAGCCATTTTCTGAGGGTTCCGGAAGTGTGAAGGCCGCGCTCAGCTTATTGTCTCTGGAAAATTGGGGGCGTCGGGACCATTTTATTGGGCTCCTGGATCAGAGACCTTCACACACAGGGGTTCCAGGTACTTGAGGGGTTCAGAGTCGTTTTCTGGGGTGCCTGGAATGGCTTCAGTAACTCAGGGCT